>VZRR01012544.1:0-25138 GCA_013398015.1 Oreocharis arfaki
GGGTTTTTTTGTTTGTTTGTGTTGTTCTTTTCCTTTTTTTAAAAATTACCTTCTATTGCTTTGTTTTTCTTTTTGTCAATGCAATAATTTAAAAAATGATACCTCCAAAACATGAAGCTTTCTGGAAGAGAGATGTAACAGCATCAAGGAGAACCAAGCAGAGCCTGCACTTTGCAGGTCGGCCTCACATTGGAATCACCAAGCAAGCTTGAGCAGAGAGGAGGAGTTTGTCCCCAAAACTCTGTCAGAGATGAGCTGGGATTCAGGTTTTACCTTGATTATTCTGTGGTGCATGGGGGATTTTTGTAGGTTGTTCACAAATTTTATCCAACAAATTCCTGCTACTTTCATCTATCCTACTCTCCTACTATGGATCTCCTTCTACGGATCCTTCCTGTGCCTAAAGGGGCTCCAAGAGAGCTGGAGAGGGTCTTTGGACATGGACCTGGAGTGACAGGACAAGGGGGAATGGCTTCAAAGGGCCAGAGGGCAGGGGTAGAAGGGCTTTGGGAAGGAATTGTTCCCTGTGAAGGTGGGCAGGCCCTGGCACAGGATGCCCAGAGAAGCTGTGGCTGCCCCTGGATCCCTGGAAATTTCCAAGGCCAGGTTGGATTGGGCTTGGAGCACCCTGGGCTAGTGGAAGGTGTCCCTGCCCATGGCAGGGGTCGCACTGGATGGGCTTTGAGGTACCTTCCAACCCAAACCATTCCATGATTAAACACCTCGGGCTTCACCTATTGTTCAAGGTGAGCTTAGACACAGTGCAGCTGTGTGACTGCTGCAGCTGAATGGAATGTTCCAGCACATGGATTGCTGGCATGGCAGCATTTAGGATGGGGATGTATTTTAAGTCTATTTTAAACTGTAGAATTAAACTTTACTGAAGTAGTTAATTAACTTCATATTTTATGTAGACCATTTCTTATTACACCTTTTCAGTACATATGATACTTACAGTGAGGATTTACCACTGTAGAGCCACTGCCACGTAGTTTGCACTGGTGGCCATGGTCCCTGATGCCCTTTAGTCATAGAGGTGAAGACGTTCAGGCTTGTGAGCTTCTGCTGAGATAGAGCAAACATCACACAGGCTGCTCTGTCTGTGTCATTTCTCAGTCATCCAGAGAGTTTTACACTTCTCATCCCCACCCTGTCCCCTCTCCAGATCCCCTGCTGATCCAGCTTATTTTGGTTTTGGTTTCAGTCAGTCCTTCTGAGTATTGGCACAACGTGCTGCCCATTTCAGCAGCTGTGCTTGCCACAGGCTTGTCTGTCATCACACTGCTCACATACTCACGCAAATCTGCTGCAAATGCCTGTGCCCTGGCAGTGTCAGCAAATGGTCAACTCCACACTGGCCACTATGGCCAGCTACACTATTGCAGTACACCCAGTAGGGTTTGAGACAAATTAATATTAATTATCACCTAACTTGTTTTTAATTCATAAATTCACATGTGTCTCAGGTGTCTGCTTTGGCAAAATAACCTTGCATCAAGCTGTACTGAGGAGTGCTGCCAGAGAGTCTTCTTGGAGGAACCTCATCCTGGGCTTCTGCGCTTCACAGAATCCCAGGAACACAGAATCATTCAGGTTGGAAAACACCTCTGGGACCACTGAGTTCAACCTATGACTCAACACCACCTTGTCACCAGAACAGAGCACCGGGTGCCACATCCAGTCATTCTTTGGACACCTCCAGGGATGTGGAGCAACCTCCCTGGGCAGCCCCTTCCTGACCACCCTTTCCAAGGAGAAATGCCCCCTGATGTCCAGCATGACCCTCCCGTGGTGCGTGCCCTGGACATGCACAATAAATACTGACTTGTTTGCTCTCCTGGACCCTTGGGTCACTGTGTTTATTGTCACGGGACCTGCTCTTTTCCCTTGAGCTTGGTGGCACTGTACCTTCAGATAAGAACCAGTGCTGACCCTGCTTCTCCTGTACAAAAACTGCTCCAGCTGCTTGTTGACATCTCCAAACTTTAATCTGGAGTTTGATTCTCCCACACTCCCCAGGCACGACCATCCTGTGCCTCACAGGACTGACGCTGGCAACGACAACCTTTTAATCAATGATCTTGAGGTAAAATAGCTGGAAACAAAATCACTACAGACACAGATTAATTGAACAGCTTATTTTAAAACATTAATTGCCTGTTCTCCTACTGATAGTACTGTGACATTTTCTTCACCACTTGTTTAATCTTTTTCTTATTCGCCCTCCCAAAATGTTACAGAGCAGGGGCTGTGGGCTGGAGTTTCAGCTGTTTTCTAAAGGAGTGGTCCTTTTGTTCGAGCTACGCCAACATGCAGCAGCTGAGGATGTCACTGGGAAGAGAAAGGCACATCCAGATGTGTAGACTTACCCAGACACACAGTTCTGACAGAAGCCAAACAGCTGAATATCCCAGACATTCAATATTTAAGAGCATTTCTGATGTGAACAGTGGTCAGGCAAGTGACCAGCCCCTTTGGGACTGTGTGCTTGGAGCACTCTGGAGAAACTTGGAAAAGCTTTGAATCACTGAAAAGGTTATTTTGCCCACTGAAAAGTGATTTCGGAATGAGCTGAAGCTGTCATGTCTTTTACTGTATGTAGAAATGACAATGAAATTAGCATTAAATGTTCAGCATTTTTCCCCTCTATGTTGGCCAAAAATTATTGTCCATATCTTGAACTCACTCAGCCCTAGCGAGATATTAGCTAGGTTTGTTATGGACTGTGGGGTTGGGGGTTTTTTTGGGGCATTTGTGATAATTTTTGTGATTTTTTGTTCTGTTCTGTTTTGGTGTGAGGGTACTATATGACAATATCCTACATATCAGAGGCATTAGACAAAAATTAAGGTTGAAAAGGACCTCAGGATTTGATGAAGTCCAGGATTTGATGAAGTCCAAGCTCCTGGTTAACTGTGTTTCTTGATGCAAATGTTTTCAAAGAATCACAGAATGGTTTGGGTTGAAAAGGATCTTCAGAGATCATCTAGTCCAACACCCTGCCATGGGCAGGGATGCCCTCCACTAAACCAAGGTGCTCCAAGTCACATCCAGATTGACCCTGAACATTCCCAAGGATGGGGAATCCGCATCTTCCCTTGGCAACCAGTTCCAGCATCTCACACACTCACCACTACCTTCTTTCTGTCCAATTTAAATCTACGCTCTTTCATTTTAAACCAAGGGAAGGCAACATTCTCAGTGATAACCCTGCAGTCGCCCCTTAGTCACTTCTCCTGCCTGCAGGGACTGATGACTCCTCCTTATTGCTGTAGAAATTTTCTGAAATACAAAGTTTAAACCCAGTACCTGGAGCAGAAATTCTGCCTTAATTGTTTGTTCATCTGATAGCAGAATGATGTCTTTGTGAAATGTACAATTTTGGAAATTGGACAGCTTGCCATTATAATTTTCCACCCTCAGTACAACTGGCTCAAAATTGTTTTCTACTGCATTTACCGTTCTTCTGCTGATTGTCCTCACACAAAGAATTAGCAATCATCAATCACAGCTCTCATAAACAAAGACCGAGCCCTAATCCAAGAAAATATGCAGCATTATATAACGTTTTTCTTTTTTGAAAGCAATCTTGGAGATGTAAGCACCCCCATACCAGTGAGAACTGTTCAATTCCAGACTCCCATGTCTTTCTTTAATCCCAACCTTCCTGCTTACTACGTGCAGTAGTCTAGGTGAGGAATGCCCCTTCAGTCAAAATAAAAAGGAAAAATCACCAGCTGGCACTGGAAGGCATTTCCCCCCCGTGCAAGGAAAGATGGCAGATTAAACAAATCATTAATTTGAAGGTCATCAATGTATGTGCCCATTTTTCACCCACACAGTGCATATGCGAGCAGGAAATCCAAATGACATCATCAGCAAAGCTTGAGTTTAATTTATTCATTACTTCTTCCACCGAAGGTTCTCAGTAATAAACGAGCAATTGCATATGTCTTCTTGTATATATCAGCTGTACACGGCCATCAACTATAAATTAGCCATATGTCTGACCTGAATATTTAAAAGTTAAATGGAAAATAAGACATATTCTCCCACAACTCGCTCTTGCACTGTCAGCCTACACCTACTGTTTCTAATTTTTTGGCTCACAGGTACACATCCCCACAGAAATCCCATCCAGGAAGAGGAGAAAGCGGGAAGGAGGGCGCACTGTGGGAAACAGCTCTGTGGGTACCAAGATGAGAAAAGAAGGAAGGGAGGAGGGGCTGCAGGTGTGCTGGACAAAGGGTTCCTGCAGGCTGGCGAAGCCGCACAGAATCATTTTAGGTTGGAAAAGCTTTCCAAGGTCAGCAAGTCCAACATCAACCCACCAGCACCACCACGTGCACCACAGAACCGGGACAAACCAGGAGCAGGTTCATCCTGAGGGACCACAGCCCCTGGGAAGGAACCATGCTGAAACATGGGAGAAGTATGAGGAGCAGTGGAGGGCAGAGGGGAGCTGCTGTGGACTGATCACAACCTCTCTTGCCCCCTGGGCTGCGTGGGGTGGGGAAGAGTCCGAAGTGAAGGACAGAAGATGAGCCTTGCTAAAGGAGTGTGGGGAAGGTGCTGTTTTAATTTAGTCCTCATTACTACTCTATTTTAATTTATAATTATACAATTAATTAATTAAATACACGATATAAATTCATTAACTGAATTAATTAATGTATAATGAAATAATTATTATCAAGGAATAGATAATTTAATTGATTATTCGCCCAGGTTGAACCTGTTTTGCCTATGATGGTAATTGGTAAGTGATCTTCATGGCTTGATCTCTAGCAGGAGCTTTCACATACCAGTTCTTCCTATTTTTCTCCTCTTGTCCCAGCATCCTGTGATCCAGTTGAGGCCAGCTCCACAGCTTTGAGGAAACAAGACACTCACTCCCACTGGAAGTGACTGGCTTGCCCATTGGAAACCTCTAAGCTGCTGAAAATATTGTGGTCCTGAGAAATGCTGAGCCCAGTCTGGGCTGTAACATTTCTGTAAATTAACTGGAATTCAATGTGTTAAATATTAAACACCCTTTAAAACTCAGAACTGTGTTTTAATTGAGAAAATTTAAACAGCATGAGTTTTTCTATCCTGGAATATGAACTTAGAAGAGACCCTGAGGCTTCATCTGCTGCATCACGAGGCTCAGCCTTCCTTGTGCTGAAGGCCTGTCATTTGCTGTTCTGCAATCTGCCTTTGGCTTCCAGCTCTGGTAACATTTGTCAATTATTTTCATGGCAAAATTATTTCAAAGTCTCTACGGAAATATTTTCCCCTTTTTTGTTCTCATGCTGTGTTTTTTGTGCTGCTCATGATGCAGTATCTGCCAATCCTGGTACTGTTGTTATGGCGTGCTTCCGTGAGAAGGATGAGTTGTCTGAAAATCACCCCATGTTTTCTCCCGCTTTCCTTATCCATTAACTTGTTAAAAATCCCCCTTCTTGCCCTTCCCAAGGAAGAAACTTTCATTATGAGAGTTGAGGGGTGCCAACATCCGTGTCATTGCTGATAAAGCCTTTTGCTTGTAGGAAAGTTCCCTTTAGGAACCAGCAGGTGCTCAGTCCTGGTCATGCCCATATCCCAGCAGAGCCCTGGAATTTTCCCAGACATATTGCACTGCCTCACTAACTCACCAGTTTGAGCTTTTCCACGCTTTTCTTCTACCTCATTATGTCTTGACCTGCTTGGTTCGTCCTGGCTCACGACAGGAATAGAAAACCACTTTTTCGTTTCCATTTACAACAGTAATGGACAGAAAGTAAGTTCATGTTTTAAGTGGAACATCACATTTGACACCTAAAAGAACCAACAAATATCTTCAAAACTTACCATGAAATGTGGCCTCTGGCAAACTGATAACCCACTTTCTGTTTTTCACTTGGATTTTAGTACTTCCAGCACTAAAAGAACCAGAGATAAAGAATTTCTGAGTTTTGTAGTGGCATAAATAAGATTAAAACCTGGCCATTGTCACAACAGTAAAATGAGAAAGATCAGGAAAATAGCAATTAAAATATTTCAATAATAAACAATTCTTACTCTCATTATATCCTAATTACATAAAATGTTGTAAATAATATGACACCACAGACAGTCACCTGGTAGATACTGATATTTTTATAACATCATTGTTCTCGTGACACTGCCAGCACATTCTGATAACAAATTGACCTAATTAATTTAATTGATCAGGCTAAACCCAGAGCTTCCATTTCAGCAAAGCACTTTAACACTCCCTGGGGCTGTTCAAGAAATGACTGGGCGTGGCACTTAGTGCTGTGGTTTCGTTGAGGTGGTGGTGATGGGCCAAAGGTTGGATTTGGTGACCTCCAAGGCCTTTTCCAACCGTAATGATCCTGTGATTCTATTCCGTATTAAAAAATTCCTTTCTTAACAAAAGAAAGAAGGTACTTAAATTATGTGGTTAAATCTTGAAGATGGTTAATGGCACACAACCGAATGCTAAACAGTGCAGAAAGTTCAGCAAGTCTCATCGATACTTTACTGAATTAAAGCCAAAGTGTGTTAGAAGAAGCCAGAAGCTTTGGAAGTGTCCACACAAAGTCACTTCTGCCATGGAGACTTCAAGGGGCGAGGAAGCCCCACCATCCAACATGTTTGCAAGGGGACCAAGGTGCAGAAGTGAACTGAAGGACTCTAGGGAACCAGTCTGCCTTTGCAGGGACTGGGGCTTGCCAGGTGACCTCTGTGGCTGCAGCTTTAGCTTCCAACACTGAACAGTTCAGAGTGGAATTTCCAATGGCTGGTTAACAGAGTCCGAAATCTGGGTTAACTATTCTAACCTTAATTTGATGAAATTAAATCCTGACCCTTCATTGTAGCTTCAGTAAGAAGTGATGGAGAACACAGTGACAAATTAAATTTGACCCTTTGGGGCAAAATTAATAAAATTGAAATTCATATCCTTCCTGGGGGAGCTGTCTTTTTTATCCCTCTGCCAATCCAGACTCCTAAATCTTTCTCTAATTGAGAAAAAACCTTTATCTGGAGTTTTTATGGGGTAGGAAAAAGAGAATGAGAATTTCATATTTGGATATTATATTACATAGAGAGTAAACTGACTTTGGATTCAGACATTTTCTGATTTATAAAGCATATTGTTCTCTGCCTTATTGAATTTCGCAGGAAAAGAAAACATTCTGAGTTAGTATAGTCATTCCCTCTCTGAGAATAATGTTGCTGAGTTCGATATGCACATCTTTCTTAAACTTCCACAATAATAAACCAAAGGCTTTCCTCATTTCCCAATTCTTTGCTGTATTGTCTTTGTGGTTGGTATTTTTTAATACAGTTTCAGGATTTCACATGGTGTGATATTCACAGGGAACATAAACTGATATTGCCCTCTGACTTGAACTGCAAAAATGTACCAAATAACTGCAAATCTCATTCTGAGCTTGCTGATATATTTTAGTGACTCCCAGAAAACAGACTTATACTTTGAAATAAATTTCCTCATAGCCCAAAAGATAAAGTCTCCTATTTGATGGGATGCCATAGCATTTATACAGAGGAGGCTAAGAAATCCATACAAGAAACCAGGATGGGCAGGGAAAGGGTGCCCAGTTTTTCAAGCAAAGGCCTGTGGGTTGTTTTGTTTCTAACTTTCATGGACTGAGGCTGGCAAGGGAGGTGAGAGGCAGCAGGTCTTGCTGGCTGACGTTGTCATTGTTGAGGTGGACACAACACACAAATTTTCGCATCAAGGGAGGGAAAAACCATTTATTCTAAAAAGCCAGTGCCATATATATCCACTTTTGCATGTTTATAATTCATGTTACCTATCTGTTGGTTGCCCAACCACTACAATAGATTAATTGGCTATTATTTAACTACAACACACTATTATTGGTCATCTGTAGTATAAGCATTCTAAGCATTCAGAAGAACACCAGCTGCAGCTTTGTTGCTGTTTTCTCCCTCTGTTGTTCTAGATTTCTTGCCTCTGTTGACATTAAGTTTCTCACTGGTAGAAAGGGATTGTGCTGAGATCAATGTCAGACTCAGACAGGCTTGCTGACCTGCTGTTAATTCCCACAGAGGTCATTCAGAGCTCTTCAGTTCCTCTTGCACAGAAGGAAGAACATTAGGTTTGGCTCTGCAGAAGTGAGTCCGAGAATTAAAAGTATTTGGAGTCCCTGTCTGAATGTGAGAGAGAAGAGAAATGCCTGGGCTCTCTGACCTCTTTCCGTGTTGCTACCAAGTAACCGATGGGTTGTGCCTGACTATTTCTTCTTCCTGACTAGAAAGGCCATTTTCTAGGATCATTTCCCGTCCCCTGTGCCCTGTGACCCAAAGCTCGGCCTGAAGAAGGTTGTCTGGACTTCTGGTGTGGAAGCTCTCAGGATTGTCACCTCCACAGGGAAGATCAATTCCATATTGAACACAAATTAAGAACTGTGTGACAAAGAAATCACAACTGTGAGATCAATATTAGTTTGTTATTTATCTCCTCACCCCTAAGCAGTTCCTGAGGAATATCTTAAATTTCAAAATCTTCATGGGTTTTTGTGAATGATTGAATGCAAATACACTCGTGTGCTCTAGAGGTTTAATATAAATACCTTTGAAATCACTTATAGAACTTCATTGTGGTGAGTATTGATCAGCTGTTAACACACCCATATAGAGCAGACATGATTTGCACTCTGTAAGAGCGTGTAACTAAGCAGGGAGTTTCATTAATTAACGATCCTTTACCATTGAGAATTACGTGCTTATATATATATTTTTTTAATTTTTGAAAGAGAAGTGGAGGATTTATCTGTGCATTTACTTAGAATAAACTTTATTTGGTTCCCAGATTGCTATTCCTTGGTGATCTATATTGAACCTATTGCCCATCTTCATCCATTTGATCACAAAAAATGTTTTCACTGGAAATGCAGCTTCTTGCCAGACGTGATGGAACTGCCAGCTGGGAAAATAAAGCTTAAATTAATATGAACATTTACTTCTCTTCATCTGTTAAACCCAATGATTAAAGACACAGTGAATGGCATGAAGAGAGAGGGGAAAATATTCAATGATTCATTCTCTGACACATAAAACAGTAAAACTCTTTGCTTTGCAGTCTAGGTATTTCTTCTTCTAACTATGAGAACTGAATTAATATATTGGGGTAAAAATAAAGATATAAACAGCAGATGAATTTATGAGCAAAGTTCGTGTTTGTTCTTTTATCAGGCCCATTGGTTTGACTGAAAAGTAAATGTTCATGGTTGGCTACACCTGGCATTCACTGGTACTCACTGCCTTTGCTCTCTGGCTCATGACCATTTGCATCTCACTTTTCTCAAAGTATGGAGAGAATTGTTCAAAAACTTCTTATGGGCTTTATTTTGTATGTTCTTTAAAATTGTATATTCCCATGTAGATGTGTGTGTGTATATATATCTGCATGTGTGTGCATGTGTACATTTATATAGCTACATATACATATATATATATATATAAAAACCAAGATTTCCCTCAAATCTGTTATTTACTAGGAGTTCACAGGACATGGCATCTCATCTTCAGCTCCATAACACATTTTGCTTTGCCAAGAGCTTTCAATGTGTTCCCTGTCTGAGTACCAGAACCCTTTTTGGCAGTGGAAATTGGGATGAAACACTGAAGTGGCCGTGGCATATGATAATCTTCCAACTGTTCACAAATATATTTTCAAAGCAGCTTCTGCTGGACTAACAGCTCAGGATGGANCACTGGTACTCACTGCCTTTGCTCTCTGGCTCATGACCATTTGCATCTCACTTTTCTCAAAGTATGGAGAGAATTGTTCAAAAACTTCTTATGGGCTTTATTTTGTATGTTCTTTAAAATTGTATATTCCCATGTAGATGTGTGTGTGTATATATATCTGCATGTGTGTGCATGTGTACATTTATATAGCTACATATATGTATATATATATATATATAAAACAAGATTTCCCTCAAATCTGTTATTTACTAGGAGTTCACAGGACATGGCATCTCATCTTCAGCTCCATAACACATTTTGCTTTGCCAAGAGCTTTCAATGTGTTCCCTGTCTAAGTACCAGAACCCTTTTTGGCAGTGGAAATTGGGATGAAACACTGAAGTGGCCGTGGCATATGATAATCTTCCAACTGTTCACAAATATATTTTCAAAGCAGCTTCTGCTGGACTAACAGCTCAGGATGGAAAAGCTGTAGGGCACACAGTCATGCAGCAGCAGCTAATGATGAGTAGGGGTGGACAGACTGTATTTGGGATGGATAAAGGTGTAAGCAATGTAGTCCCCCACTTTTCCAAATTACACCTTCTTTTCCAAATCGTCATAAACAGGAAGGGTGGCAGAAAAATGGAGGAAAAAAGGAAAATGTGATGTGGATGGTGGTTTTTAATCTGTGGCCTCCTTAATCATTAGCTGCTCCCATCATTCAAAATTTAAATCCTTGCCTACACAAATACTTAAGGAATGCTCTCCATGGAAGGCCTGAGCCACATATATTAACTAGGTTGCTTGGGTCTTCTGCTCATGAATTTTTCTTCATGGCACATTATAATTCATATTTGTCCAAGTAATGTCTCCTCGAACAAGTTAATGTCGTTATTTCCTGTAGCCACTCTTTNTCTTCATGGCACATTATAATTCATATTTGTCCAAGTAATGTCTCCTCGAACAAGTTAATGTCGTTATTTCCTGTAGCCACTCTTTTTTTTAAATAGGAAATTCCAGTTCCTCAGTCAAAAAACAACAACCAAGATGTCTGACCAATGCTGACTAATTGCACATGGAGTGGAGCAAAATGCAAATTGGTTAAATGAGGAGAGGATGAGATTCCTGTGGGCAAAGTTTTCTTAGATATGTCATTTGAAAACAGTAAGAGTTGCTTCTTTTGAAACCCTTAGTTTCTGAAACCTGAAGTGGGTATTCGAAGGACGTGAAGGTTCAATATTTTTTGTTAAGTGATGTAATTTGGCTCAGGAAATACTAACTATATTGATTATTTAATGGCATATGCTTTCTACTGACCATCTAAACAGAGATCTTTTCCATCCCAGATGGAAGTGGATGCATTATACCCATGCTCTACACCATAAGATTTAGGGAGGCTTAAAACTTACACCAGTTTGCAGATTTCAGACTAAACCTTCCATGTATAGTTCCTATTAAAGGACTTCTCCTCATTCCAAAGAACTTTAGGCTATTTAAATTTTCCAACAGGTAATGTCTAATTAAGCTGCCATTCTCCTAGATAAATGTCTCCTGGATAAATAATAGACCTTGCTGAAATGTGCTTTCTTTTTAAATTGAAAGAGTAGATGTGAGCGAGAGTCACATTAGCAACAAAAGCATTACTTTCCACGCAGCCTAAATTCTCCTCTCATTCCTGGGGCTCCATAAGTAAGCAGCTGGCTGAAGCCATGAGAGACTTTTTATCTGTTCTGGGAAGATTTTGCACTTGTCAGGGCGTTCTGTAAAATGTCTGCACTGTACAGTATTTGCACTGTGCATTTTACATTTAAATGCCTCTGCTAAAAGGTGTGATCACACTTGCAATTATATTCTCTACCTTCCTGAGCACACCTGCCCTGCCAACCTTTCTGAAATGTCAGGCTCTGGAACAAGCAATGCAGAACATTTAGGATGATTCCTTTCTTACGAGACAGTATATAAATACTTGTTATTGGAAATATTGGTCTGGGTTTTTTTCCTAGTTTTATAATGATAAAATCATTTATATCCCTATAGTCACCAGTAGCAGAAATATCTCTTATCAGACAGGGAGCCCAGACTGTGGCTAATACAACCAGTAACACCAAGATTAGTTTTTAGAGTGTTGTAAAATTGCAAGGAAACAACTGGTATTACTCATATCCATTAAGGTTTTTTCTCCAGCTTTAGTGATTTTGGTCTTCTGAAAGCCCCAGTGTGGGATCTCTCGAATGCGTCCTGTTTAAAGCCATGAGGAGTGGGGAGCTTTCTACCTCTGAGGTTTCTGAGATCAGCTGAACAGATCACATTTTCAGTGTCTTTATTGTTTGCTATGACATGGACACGTGGGCTCTGCCTTTTTAAAGCAATGAATTTTGTGATTTTGATGTTTTATCTCTTAGCTATTGCCCCTTTATACACCCAAAACCCTCCAGCAATGAGGCTGTAGAAGGGAAACCTTCAAAGACTTGCTCTGAAATGTGTTATTTTCTGTTGGCATTTCTTAACTAAGTCCAGCACTTAGATGGACAGGTTTTCTTTATCCTTTCAAAGTGCTCATTAAATGGAAAGCACAATTACAGCTGATTATTTACAACCATTAGCACGAGTTCATCTCAGCTTTCTCACGATCTCATTAGGCTCCCTCAATTCCTTGCAACTCTAGATAATAACATATATATAAAAGATATTTGTTCATTTAAAAGCCTGCTATCGTCGTCAGTCTTTACTCAAAGAGTTTAATATATTTGAAGGGAACTGTCAGCTGTGCCAACCACACAGATTTTGTTCCTTTCTCTTCCCCTATTCCTAACAAAGTTTAAAACAGAACACACTGAACATTGGGCAAGTTGGAAGACTGAAGCAAGTTTATTATATTTTGTGCATTTTATCTGGAGTTTTGTGCAAGTGTTATACAGGCAATAAAATTCAATACAACCATGATCACGTCAGATACTGTCCAAGGAACAAAATCTATCTGAATAAATGGAATTTCTGTAGTCCACCTGCACTCCAACAGCACCTTGCTGAAAAAACGGATGGAATATTTGGTAGCAGAAAAGGGAACCACGTGCCAAACTATAATCTAACCCCAGAAAAAGCAGTCATCCCTTTAGAGTTTGGGTGAAAAACTGTCATATTGGGACATACTCCATCAGAACAATGCTTGGTAATTTTCTTCACCATAATGCTAATACTAATGCTCGTAATAAAGTTAACAGGTAGGACTATGACTAATTATAAATGATGTAATTATAAAAGAAACAGAGGTATGGAGCACAAAGAAATATCCATTTGGGGCATTGAGAAATGTCTGTGGATTTTGCTGTATCTGGATATAACACTGCAAAATATTTTTAAATTTTGGAAAGGGAAAATGCTGTTCTGTTGAAGAAGTGGCTGGAGAGGGAATTGTCAGCAAGTGCCTTTAATGATCTCAGGAGGATAGCAGGATGTCAAACACAGGAAAATATGATATTTTTGCTCTCATGGAGCTATTTATGACTGCAGAAATAGTTCTTTATGCTGCCATTGCTGTAGAAGGAAAGTCATTAAGGCAACACAGGTACAGAGAAGGTGCAAAGTGAAAAGCTGCTGCTTGCAATTACCTGCTCCATGAAAGAACTGGCCCACATTCCTTGCCCTTACCAGTCTGAAACAGCAGAAGCAGAAATAAGGGAAAAATAAAATGGAAGATATGCTTTTTATACATTCTATGTGCTTTTGTAGTATTTGTGTGTGTATAGTTTTATTTACTTACAGAGACACCCCTACATACACACACAGACACACAGGCTCACAAACACAATTTCTGTGTGCAAGAAGACTTTTAATAAAAGCATCTTCTGCCTGAGAACTGACCTAAGACTTAAGTTCTGATAACAACTTCCCGATACATTGTGCAGCAGGGAAGAAATGTCATTATTTTGCCCACAGGCCATTTGGTTTTGGGTGAATTTATCACAATACCCCTAACTGACAAAATTCCTAAACATTCCACTTGCTTCTTCTGAGATAAAATAAACAAATGTTTAGCTTACATTTACAGTAAATAATTCCCTTTACCTAAACTATCACAAAATTCTGGGGCTTGGTTCTGGCCTGCCAAATTTGTGCTAACTGGCTCTGCATGACGAGTTTTGTCACCTCCAAAACACAGATTATCCATCAGAAACTGCACCATATTCATTGGCAGAGACTAACCCAGATTACCAAAAACCATTTTAAATTCTATTTCTACTTCAGATGAAGTTCAGAAATGTCTTTGAAGGAAAATTTCTATAGCACTTGCTGGAATATGACAGGGAAAGATGTCTTTGTTAAAGGTTTATAACTCTACAGAGACTCTTTAATGTACAGGGGGATTACTTGGGAGGAAGATAAGGAGGCACTAATCAGTTGTAATAACACCACTACTGTGTTTTCCATATTTATTCTTCCTTTGCACAAGTTACTCTAATCTTGATTTGCTTGCAGCCAGTATTGGAGCATCCACTCTTTTTCCTGCCTTGCATTATTTCTTTGCTGCTCTAAAATGTTGTTTCCTGACACCTCAAAATCAATGGTTTTTTTCCTAGAGATACAAGTTGGAAATGTTTTACTGGCAGTTGGTCCTGTTCCTTAATCTGCCCATTCCTTGCCTTCTTTTTTTTTTTCATTTTATTTCACAATTTATTCTCAATATCTCTACTAAATTTCAGTAAGAGACAAAAAGTAGTTCCTCTAGTTAGTCTTTCTGCCTCGTGCTTATTTTCTGTTCCATTTATCTTGTGTGCAACACACGGGCTTTCAGGAAGGAGCTCCGAGCGGAAAGATTTCCTGCTTTGTATTCATTAACGACACTGCCATCAGTGGTAATTCTCTGCAGAAACTCAAGGACTTCACTTTTTGGAGCTGCACACACTTTGCCGCTTCCAAATGAGTTTCCATCCACGACAGAATGAAGGTCAGGGTATAAGATGTTTGCAGTGCAGTGGCTGAAGGATGGGCTCAATTTCACAGAGCTGTTGCCACAAGTGGTGGCACCTTGGCCAGCGCCTGACAGGTCTAATGGACATGGAAAACGAATGGTTCTTTCCCCGTTTCTGCCTTCCCAACGGGACAGAGCAGGAGCTCATTGCAGAGGCGGAGCGGAAAGGTCACTTGAGCTGCAGTTGCTGTCAGGAGAAGCGCTGTCAGAACTGAGATGTATCTCTGAGCACTAACGCTGCCCTGAGGGTCGACAGCACGAGCTCCGACCTGGCAGTGCAACTCCAAACCTCTGTGTAGCTGCTCCTACTCAATCTCCTCGCCGGGAGCACATGTCTGATCATGTCTTACGAGCTGAGGGCAAGAGGCAGATGTTCGGGCTGCGCTGTTTTGTGTTTGACCCTGGGAATGCGGCCCCTTCTCGCTCACCCGAGGTGCCTCTGACTCATCTTTCCATCTAGCTGAGCTCCTTCACGCTGAGCTGTGCTACTTGGGGCTGCTGGGAAATCACAGAACTGTGGAACCATGGAACGATCAAGGCTGGAAGGAGCCCCAAAGATCAGTCACGCGCTGTCGCGATGCCTGCACGTTCGGCACTGCCGTGTGTAGCTCTCTGCCTCTTGCATTTTGGTTTTCACAGCAGAAAGAGGCACGACATAAAAGGGGTTATGCCTTTGGATAAGCATGTTACCCTTGAGGGCATGGAAAAATTACTTTGTATTCAAGTTCTATTTCTCCCCAGTGCTGCATTAGCCACCAACAGCTACACACAGGTTAACAAGGGGTCCCTGCTGGGAGTGATCCTGTGAGAGCAAATTTGTGTCGTAGCCAGAAGCTGATCCTGAGAAAACTGGGTAGAGTTTGCACTGATGTGAAAAGGAGGCTTTTGATACAGTTCTCAGTTTTCAGCTGTACAGTGCATTCCTGGACTTTAGCGTAGGAGAATCTGTATTGATATTTGAATATTTGTGCTAGTGTTGGAAATACCTGTGCTACTGTCGTAGAATGCCACAACGGTTTGGGTTGGAAGGGACTTTAAAGCCCATCCAGTCCCACCCCTGCCGTGGGCAGGGACACCTTCCACCAGCCCAGGCTGCTCCAAGCCCCATCCAGCCTGGCCTTGGACACTGCCAGGGATCCAGGGGCAGCCACAGCTTCTCTGGGCACCCTGTGCCAGGGCCTGCCCACCCTCACAGGGAGCAATTCCTTCCCAGTATCCCATCTATAACCTGGTCCTCCTTCAGCTTAAAGCCATTCCCCCTTGCCTTGGCACTCCATGCCTACTTCCCTCTCCAGCTCTCTTGGAGCCCCTTTGAAGTGCTTCTCTTCTCCAACCTCAGGCAGGTTTCCATGCCTCAGAGTGTTTGTTAAGCTGGGAAGAAAACACAGCCTCCAGATCTGGAGACATTGTCTCAAGGGATAGAGCAGCAATCGATGCTCATTTTGGGATTTTTTTTTTTTTTTTCCTGCAGAAACAGCCCCTGGTGGCCAGTTTTGGATGGATTAGGGCTCCTGTGGAACTCGTACAGTGGCAGTGAGGACCACCTGGGCTATTTTGCAAGACATGGCACTAGTTTTGATTTTAGCTTCCATCTAAACTCACCTTTTCTGCAATCATAAATCTTGGATCAATTTTAATGATTCCGGTAAATCGGTTAATCATTCTTTGACAGGAAAATTGACTGCTCCCTTTTATTATTCCAGCATGTCCTCACTCTGGCTATTGCCACATATCATGTATAATTTTCTACAATATTTTCTACGACTTCTTAAATATGAAATATTTTTAAAGTATCATATCAAAGCATCATAGAGCCATTTATGTTGGAAAAGACTTCCAAAATCCATGAGTCCAGCTGTTAACCTAATACTGCCCAGCTCACCACCTGAACCGTGTTCTCCTTGTTTTACCCCATTAGAAATATTTAAAAATGTATCCTGTTCCAACCAGAGGTAAGAACGTTGCCCTGTATGCAGTGTATGAAAAAGGCAATTAAGTCTCCAATGAACACAATCCAAAGCATTTCTCTATAGGATTTCATGTGAAAAAAGAGATTTATTTTTTTAAGGAATTCAATGATTAATTAGCTGTGTAGTTTACTGCATGGCTCCCTGACCTTTCCCTTCTAAATCCAGTCTAAAATGAACCTAAGCACCACGATTAAATCATTCACCTGGTAATGTTTCTTAAGAGCTCCACAGAAATTAAATATAATTTCAAAGTACATCTAATTAATAGAATACATTTTTAGTAAATATAACTTCAAAGTCCACAAAGTCCGAGGAAATATGTGTAGGGATTCTGAACAGACCTGACATTTGGGGAGAAGAAAATTAAAATTAAAAAAAAAAAAAAATTTACATCCAGAAGAAGACTCAGGAATCAGTTCCTCTTACAACTGTTTTAACCTACAGAGCAATCAGGATATTCCTCCTCTCAAGTGCCTCTGGGCTTTGCAAAAATCTCTAGAACTGTCTGAGGAATGATTGATTCGATGTCATCACAAAGCACAAATATTCCAGATGTGATAATTTGTTATTTCCTGATCAACTGATTCAAATGAAACATGTGGAATAATTCTTTCAGATTTATTACTGGTTAAATTTCATTAATTGGATTTGTCTGATGTGAGCCAAGTTTTGATGGAATCACTCTGTAGGAACAAACCAGGACTAACATGGAATTTTATCTCGCTTACAGTTGTACAGTTCCTTTGTCTGTTTCTCCCTTCAGTGTCTCCTGAATATTTCTGGATATTTCTGGAGCAAACAAGGCAGTGTCATCATCCCTCTGCTATGATTTAATTAATGGAGCAGGAGCAACCTCATACCTCTTACGAATGTTTCCTTAGAATTCTAGTTTTCAGTCAGACTTCTCTCTGTGTGTGTGTTAATTGGTTTGGGTTTTATTTTGTTTTCCAAAGTAGAAGAGTACGGAAAGGATCTTCCTGTGGCACAAAGTGGCCATGGATAAGCTCGATAAGAGATCTACCAATGGCCAGCAGTCGGAGCCGAGATTAAAACATCCCAGAGAAAGGACCAAGGAAATGGAAGAAAAACAACTGGGTTGAGAGCAACACCTGAAGTTAGAAAAAGGAACTTTCTGTAGAGGGGAGCTTCTGTAATCACTGAAGAAAGGTTTAAATGAACGTTTTAGTTAAAAACACTAAAATCGACTTGCCTGACTGCTCCAGGTATTAACTGCTGAAAGAAGCAATGTCAAGTGGTCGGTGCTTGTCCCAGGGCTGGGGGGTCCTGCCCTCAGCCTTCCACAGGATCACTGGGCTCCTTCTTTTTCAATGTGTCTGCTTCACTCTGTGAGGAAAGACAGCAGTGCGCGTTTTCCCTCAAAATAAATAATATGAAATATAATTAATATATTCACAGTTGTGAGGCTCTCAGGTACTTAATTACCAGAATTATTGCTTTTAATGATGTAAAGTGTGGTAGAAACATTTGCTGCCCAACTGGCACTGAGGGAAATTAGAGTAACACTGAATCCAATATGATTTTTCAATATTTTCTTGTGAATATGGAAATGTTGGATAAAGAAACTGCAATCTTTTGATTTTTCTTTTAATTTGGTTTTGATATTCAAATAGCTGTGAAATGTAGCTTTTGACTCTTCATGCATCATTGATGACTGATTTAGAAACAAACTCTCATATGTGGAGTAGGACTGCTGCAATGTTCTGGATGCAAGGTGCAAATATAATAAAAATATCAATCATTAATTGAGAAATCCAGAAAAAGCTGCCAATGAGGGAGGACTTGGAGTAGGAGGCTGAGCAGGAATCAGTGATTATGACCTGATTGCATTTGTAATCAAGAGAGAAAAGGCAGTCTGTACTCGTAGTATGGTATAGCTACATTAGCCCTGCAGATAGGTTAGATTCCCACTTTCATGGGAAATTAGAAATTAAAATTATCAGAGGAGAAGAAGAAGCTGAACAAAATGGAAATTTATTGAAACCAGTAGAAACAACTTAGGAAATCTGTCTGTGCTTTTCAGGAGAAACTGGTGTGCTCTTGGCTTGCGTATGACTTCGTGGAATCACAGAACCACAGATCATAAAGGTTGGAAAAGATCTCCGAGATGATCCAAGCCCGAAACATATCGTGTAGTGCCACATCCAGTCATTCCTCGAACACATCCAGGGATGGGAACTCCACCACCTCCCTGGGCAGCCCCTGCCAATGCCTGGCCACCCTTTCTGTGAAAACACTTTTCCTAACATCCAACCTGAGCCTCCCCTGGCACAGCTTGAGGACGTTTCCCATTCTCCTGTCCCTGTTCCCTGGGAGCAGAGCCCAGCCCAGCCCTGGCTGCCCTCTCCTGTCAGGGAGATATGGAGAGCAACAAGCCTGTGCAACTCTGTTTAGCTGCTTCGTATAGCAGACACCAAAGTGTTATTTGTTGTGAGTAGGCATTCCAGAAACTTGCTCTCAAAAATTAAGAAGTAAGAGCACAGCTGTGGAACAGAGTAAGAACGGCTCAGCCAGAAGTGAGCTGCAGTGATGGTTTGTCCAACTGCAACCACAGCAATCTGTGCCAGTCAGTTCCGTGTTTTATGTGTTTCGGAACACAAAAAAAGAAACTGCAGCCTGTGAAGAGCCCAGCCTGGAGCAGCTCTATCCCACAGGACTGCCAGCCATGGAAAGGACCAAGCTTGAGCAAGGGAAAAGCAGGAGGAGGAAGGGCTGGCAGAGAGGAGCTGTCACAGCCTGACTGCAACTCCTGTTCCCACCACCCCTGCACCCCTTGGGGGTAGGAGGCAGAGGGAAGGAGTGAAGTTAAGCCTGGGAAAGGGTGTGGGGGAGGAAGGTGATTTAGTTTTTAGCTGTTTCTCACCATCCAACTGTTTTTATTTGGTAATAAGCTGAAAGAAACCAGATTTAGATCGGCTATTGGGAAGGAATTGCTCCCTGTGAGGGTGGGGAGGCCCTGGCACAGGGTGCCCAGAGAAGCTGTGGCTGCCCCTGGATCCCTGGCAGTGCCCAAGGCCAGGCTGGATGGTGCTTGGAGCACCCTGGGCTAGTGGAAGGTGTCCCTGCCCATGGCAGTGGGTGGCACTGGGTGGGCTTTAAAGTCCCTTCCAACCCAAACCATTCCATGATTCTATGATTTTTGTCCATGATGGACACTGGTAAACGATCTCCATGTCTTTATCTTGACTCATGAACTTTTTCACCTTATTTTCTCACCCTGCCGTTAGTGGGGAAGAGTAAGAAAGCACCTGGTGTCTGGCAGCTCAGCAAGATCAACTCACCCCAACTGCACAAAAAATTCTCTCAAACTTCATGTGGAAATTCCTTACGGTCCTACAATGCACAGATAAGGCTGAGGGACGTGAATAAACATGAATAAACATGAATAAACATGAATAAACATGGTCTGGCAAACCATTTGTAACACAGACCAAGCAAAACAGTGTTTAAGAACCAAAACCCATTTCAGACCATATCATCAAGGGGAAAAAATATGAGCTCACAGAAAGGAGCTGTATTTTTTATTTCTCATTTGAATGAGGATACCAGTGTGGAAAGATCATAAATTAAGGAAACAACTCTAAATTGGCAGTGCATCAAAGAATTAACTGATCTATGCTTCTGGAGTTTCTGTTTTGCACAATAACCTGCAGTGAAATTACCTCACATGTGAAAAGCTTATTCACTTCGGTAAATGTCACGCTCTTAATACAGTCACTTTCCAAATACTATTATATCATAAAATGTTACAGAAAATAAGAAGGCTGTTTTATAATTAGAACTACGCAGGATCACAATCTCAGATTACTCATTTGCTTGAACATTCCTTTACCACCGACTGTCTGTGCGACATTTGAATGTCACAAAGCTCCTATTATTAATATTTGCACAGTAGTGTGGAATAATAATTCGTACATTTGCAATGAGCTGTTCTGAGATCCCACGGAAGCCCCAGATATGCTCAGCCCCTGCAGAGTCAGGCATCGTCCTCAGGACTGGATAAACAGCTCCTGTGAAGAAGGGGTGACTTCAGGTTTTTAGGGGGAAGAGAACCAGGTGTAAATGAGCTGAAAGAAATACATAAAAATGTCCCAAGAACAGAGGCAATGACATGAAAGACGAAGTCTCAGATGTCACAAGGTGACACCTGTTAGTACATCCCCACTAATTTGCTCCAGACCCAAAGTGGCTGGGTTTAAGTAAGGAAGAAGAATGGCAACTTGTCAGGCACCATCCTTTGGCTTTGCAGCTCGATGTTCTCAGGCCTCAGGGAGCTGGGCTTTAGGAAAGGTGGTGGGAAATGATCCTAAAGAGGTGTCATGGATATGTGCCTAAAGAGATGTCTCAGTTTTAGTTTCATGTCCTAGTGCACACAGATCATTCCTTCACAGAATCACAGAACCACAGAATATTCTGACTTGGAAGGCACTCACAAGGATCACCAAAGTCCAGCTCCTGGCCCTCCTCAGCACACTACACGTTGGTTTTTTTTACATCCGTGTTGGTTCTTTTTACATCTTCAGCTCTCTCTCTTTTTTTTTTTTTTTTAACTTGGTTTTTTCAATTTGTTCTTTAATGTTTTTTGTTTTAGTTGAGGTTTTACAAGGTTTGCCAGTGGAGAATCCCAGGCTCTGGAGTGACACTATTGTCCAAAATAAAGAAAGGCAATAGATTGATTTATGCAATTGAATATATTCCAGGACAGAGAAATTTTTTTTTTTTTTGATTTCTTAGTAGCTTTTTGCAGCCTAAGAAGTCCTGTTCTGTATTCACTTTTAACAGGCTACTGGAAAAGTTTGTGTTAATTCAGGAAATGTTAAGACTACACCTGCCAGGCTTTGACTGTGAATTCTTATCACTTTGACAAATACCACCAGAAATCTAGAAAAAGTGAGTTTTCACTAATGCTTTTTCTTTAACAAGAAAGTCCTAAGGTTTGTTCACCTAGGTGCAAGATCTAGATGTAAAACTTGTGCAATTTGTCACAGCCTGTACCCACATGCTTGACACATTTACTGCTACAAATACAATAAATATCTGCAAGCAGTAGTGAGAAGAAGCGAACAAAAGAAATGTTTTCTGTAAATCATGCATTTAAAAATGAACACGCCTTCTTCTTTCTATGTGTCTTGTTAAAAAGAGCAACAATCATTCATTAAACCTTTTCAGCCAAAGAACTTTTTCCCTTGGGGACATCCATCTTTGCTCTTTCCAATATCTTACTACGAACATGTATTAAATTCAGATTAACACTCTCACAGGATCTTATTTTATTTCCAAGACAAAGATTAAAATGGCACAGGGTGGGATTGTTGGGGTTTTGTGCAGGGCCAAAAGTTGGACTGAATGATCTCTGTGGGTCCCTTCCAATTCAGGATATTCTGTGATTCCGTGAAAATAATAGTAATTGATATCTGAACTATTTATTACATGGTGCTCTTCTGGTCTTCAAAACATAATGAAATTGAGAAATGAATGACAGAGAAGGAATGCCAAGGCTGCTGTCTCTTGCACCATTTCACATGATGGAAAAACAGTTCCTTTAAAAGATGGACCATTAGGAAATTGTTCCTGAAAAATCTCACCTTCTAAAGAGTAAAAATCCCTCATCTCTGGCATGGAAGAATATCTGACAGATTTTTTTATTCAGACATCACACTAAGAAAAAGATCGATTTTGTTCAAACCAAAACAGAATTATTCTGAGGACTGAAAATTAATTTTTAAAAATATTGACCCTCTCAAGCTATTAATTGCCAAATGCTAATTCCAGTTGTTATATAATTTGTATTTTAACTTTTCTAAATAGCTGCTTTTGAATGAAGATACAAAACCAGCCGATCTATAAAATGTGAGGTTTCTCAGGTTTTTTAAAGTCACATTACTAAAGGAATTCACAAAATTTGTTAAGTAGTTCTTTTTGTGATCATCCATTGCTATGTGTTTATAAGTACTATAAATATGTACCTTTTAATTCAGTGTCCTTTCTATCTGCTTTATCTGGGATGTTTCCTTTCCTGCTCCAGACAGACATTAGGAATCTCACACTCCTCGTGACAAAGTGCCACTAAAAACCTGCAGGAAAATTTAACTGGATTTTGAGTCTGGATATGGAACTATTTGCAAATGAAGTTCTCAGCTGCCTCTCTGCAACCAGAAAATCAAATATTTCCCTTTTGTTGTCAATATTTCATGGTAATTTTGGTTTCTGACTTCACTTTTCCTTTTTAATTTCAAGCAGTGCTTTTTCTCCCATGTGTACGACGTATCACCTTTTCTTTACACAATATTCTTTAACTCCCAGATCTCTATTTTGCACTATGTTTTTGTCAGTCCTGACGTATTTCACTTTGCTGCAGGCTGTGGGGTGGGAATAAAGTCTGTTGGAAAGACTTGCTGTAACATTTTCCACATGGGTATTTCTGTTCAAGCCCGAAGTGATATCTAGATATCTTCTCTTCTTCCAGTTTCATAATCCCTTTTTTGAAGCAGAACGTTAAATGGCATTTTAATGTAGCCCAAATGAGTCTTGAAAATGATCATTATTATCTTTGGAGGTGCTGAAGGAAGTGTAGTGCTGCCTTTCAGAAGGACCTGGACAGGCTGAAGAGATGGCAGAGAGGAACCAATAAAGGTGAATCCAAGGTCCTTAAAACACAGGGCTTTATTCATGTTTAAATATTCCTCCAGCAGCTTTAGCAATCCAAGGATTTTCTGTTGTTCTTAGTTCTCCGAGTAAGAAATTACTCCCAGTTGCATTTTCCTTGCTTTCCTTCCCCTCCTCTGTCATTTTGGGGGTTTTCTTGTTGTTTTTTTTCCTCAAGCAAGCCAGGTGTTTCCTAGATCATGGGGAATGCCGCATGGAAGAAGAATTCCACGCACTGATCCATCATATACCTCGCTGCTATTTCTCTGACATCACCTCCTTCTGGTTGTACTGGAGCTTTAATGCAAATAGTTTGGAAAACCTTTACAAAACCAGAAATCAACCACGATCCGAAGCGTGAGTGAAGTTTCTTGCTCAAGAAACCATCTGTGTTAACTCAAGCGTATTTGATGCCAAATCATAGCAACGTGATTCTATGAAATTCTGATTCATTCCAGTGGCTCTAAAATTGTGGTTTTAGTCAGATCTGGCGGGGTTTCCCCCCCTCCCAACCACCACCCTCTTTTCCCCAAATGTGTTTTGCTTAAAATAAAGAACTTCGTCCCATGGCTGCAATGATCCATTTGAAAAACTGTTGTCACACGACAGCAATAATTATGATTTTAACTCTCTATTACTAATTCTCCACACAATATTGTTGCAGTTATTAAATGTTGTATGCATTTAATAACTGCCCCCAAAATAATTCAAAGCTGAGAGATGTTTTCTCCAAATATAGACAGCTAAACAGTGCATTTAATTGCATTTGTAAAACCTCTGTTCAGCAATTAATGATGGTGTATTTGGAAAGAATATGCTTAATCATGCTGTCTAAATCTGCAGTTTGGGTTTGCAAATCCAGAAGACTGCAGACATTCACTAATGACATTTACAGCCTAAAAGGAAGGTTTTGCATCACAAAAAAATTAGCCTAAAAAAAAGGGAAATGGTATAAAAAGGAATCATAAAAGAATATTGAAAAACACAACAGCCTTTCTTCTTGATTTTTTGGGGAAATATAAATAATTCTAGAGATCACTTCTCTAGGGGTTTAATTATTAGTGACAGACACCAGGAAATGAGGGTTGATTTTGAAAAGCATTCACTGACAATGCAGGTGAGCATCAGAAACTAAGTGAAGCAAATACCCAAAAGAGTAAATTTCCCTGAAAATTAAAATAACCCTGTGGTAATATTGTTCACAAATTTGTACTTTAAAAAGAAATTATTCTTCAGAGTGCTAACCATTGCATAACAGTGCAAATTTAGGTTGTTCTTGGATCAACTGGGAACTAAAACCAGATTAAAACCAGTCAAAAATAGTTGTTACTTTTCATGGTTCTTTTCTTGTGATATATTTAATAGTAGTGCTGCTTCTCTCAGCACTGGTCTCCAAATTTGTGTTATGACACCTAACATTTCATTATTTGAAGACACAAAGTGTTTCAGTCACTCACTCCCAAGTTATCTAACCATGATCATATTTCAAATAATGACTTGCAAGAAAAATCACTTCTATTAGTAAATTACTGTTATTGAATTAGTAAAGATCACAACCCTGACACTGAGGAAACAGAGGATATTAATAGTGATGAGGAAATGTTTATTTATGAAAGACACAGGGGAATGTCTTCAAAGAGAGAGCAGGGATAGATGGGCAATTGGGAAAGAATTGTTCCCTGTGAGGGTGGGGAGGCCCTGGCACAGGGTGCCCAGAGAAGCTGTGGCTGGCCCTGGATCTCTGGCAGTGTCCAAGGCCAGGCTGGATGGGGCTTGGAACAACTTGGGCTAGTGGAAGCTGCCACTGCCCATGGCAGGGGTGGCA
>VZRR01012545.1:0-13846 GCA_013398015.1 Oreocharis arfaki
GTCCCTGTCCCCGTCCCAGTCCCCGGGCCCGCCACCGGGAACGCGACCGGGCTCGGAGCCGGGCTGTGCCGAGCACGGGCCCGGTTCCCGCACAGCCCGTCCCGCGGACCCGGCCGCAGCCCTCGGTGACCGCCTCCGGGTCACTCCCCGGACGGTCGCAGACACGCGGTGTCCCCGCCGAGTGTCCCCGTGCCGCCTCTGCAGCCCCTCGGCCGCGCTGCCGCAGCCCGCCCGGCCCGGCTCCCGGTTTTCCCCTCGTTAACCATCACCCCGGGGTTCCGGAGCCCTCGGCCGCCGGGCAGCGCCCTTTGCGGCTCGGGTGGGGAGGCGGGAGCTGCAGCAGGGGAACGGAGGCGTCCGCGGAGCCTCTGAGCGCCCCGCGGGCTCGCTGCGCTCTGGAGCTGGTGCCGGGTGGGTTCGGGGGTGCCTCGATGGGGTGCTGGACCCCGCGCTTGGGCTGCGGCCCGGGTTCATCACGGAGACCTTCCCGGCTCCATGGCCTCCGCTGGCCTCTCCAGAGCCTTTCCCGTGTTTCCTCCTTGCCTGAGCTTCCCGGGGACCGCACGTGGTGCCCTCAGCCTCCCGGGAATGGGCACGGCCTCTCCCCAAGCCACGGCTGCCTCCGGCCCTGTGCGAGCCGCGAGCTCGAGGGATCGCACGGCCCGAGGAGCGGCTCCTGCCTTTCCCACCCGGGCCGGGGGCTCGGGAACTCAATTGAAGCCGTGTTGGTAAAAGGAATTCGTGTTAGATCCTTCTGACTGCCAGCGGGGTGAGGAGCGGGGAGAGGCGGCAGGAGGGAGCATCAGAGCTGCCCGGGGGCAGCGCTGGCATCTGGGGAGTCCTGAGGATCTCAGCTGGGGACGGGAGTAAGGATGTCTCCCGTTTCCCTGTGCTTCGGCAGCAGGACGTTCTGTGCTCTCCCTGCCCAAGCGGGAGTGTTTCAAATCACACCTGCCATTACAATCCAACTTAGCATTTTTGGACGGGTTGCTGGGTTCAACAGGGGGCAATCAGACAAGCTGTGGGGAGCCAGGCTCCTGGCACGGAGCTGGGAATCACCGGGTCACCCCAGCCCATGGCTGCACACAAACCGGCTCCTGCGCAGCTCCTGGCGCTCGCGTTTCTCTGGAAGTCTCCCTCGTAATTAGCACTGCAGTGGGAGGTCTTGCACATCCTGTTTCTCCGAAAAATCAGGGTGTTGACTCGCAGGCAGATGAAAGCCAAAAGGCTCAACTGGTTCCTCCCCTGCGTTTCGCTGTGCAAGGACTGTGCCACTCCCGGGGCAGCGCAGCTCGGTGGCCACTGCCCCGAGCAGCCCGAGGCAGCTGAGTGAGGCAACCTCACGTGGGTTTTGGGTTGCCTAAATCCGAGCACCCAGCCTGCCACATCTCCCGGGATTTACCCTTTTTCCTTGCTCGGCCATCAGGTTTCCATGAGACCAGGCGCTCAGCCAGTGTTCACAGAGCAATACCAGCGCCCTGACAGCGCCAGAACTTTCCAACGGAGAAGCCTGATGAGCATTTGGTCCCTTTGGAAAGAGCACAGGCACAAGGAGCAGCAGCATCACCAGTTGTGGTCACCCCTCAGGGCAGCCGAGGCCTCGGGATGGTGCAGCATCCAAACCTCGCCACCCTCACACCCCAGGGCAGCACCTCCACGTCTCCCTGCTTCCAGAAAACTTCCATTTTTAGACATTCAGCATCGTTTAAAAGAGTTATAGAAACACCACCCAGAAAACATTAATCTAGGCACAAGCTGTTTGAGGAGTTTAGTTTCTTCTAGGAAATTATTTCCATGGAAAATCTTGGAGGATCCTGTAGATGCCATGTGGAGCGTGACAGGGTATAGCACTGGGTTATTATTTTTATCGCACAATTATTTTTATCCAAGCTCATGTTAGGAAGGAATTCTCCAAATACACCCTATGTCATTAACCCATGGAGGGAAAGATAATATTTTTGCCTGACCCAGGAGACTGGAAAGAGTAGAGACTGGAGAAAGCAGAAAGAAACATCTTCCATATAGGATTTTTATGTAAAATAGAAACTCAGCTGGTCACTAATCCCTGACATCCCACAGCTGCTTGTTCTGTCCCATGTCCTTACAGCACCCACAAATAAGCCAAAAAACCCACATTCCTTAATTATTTGGCACTTTTGCTTCCTGCACAGGCTGGTGTCCTCCCTTTCTGTCTGTGGAAGCTTTTGGATGCATCTCCAAGTACAGAGCCAGGTCTGGCCCCCCCAGGAGCCTCTACAGAGCAGAACATCTTGGCCTCTTTCTGGGTCAAATTCATCCCCCATAACTTCAAGCCCTGAACAACTTTGAGCCAGGGTTTAGATCCAATATTTAAATGCAGGAGTTGCCTGTGCACAGAACAAGGTTTGTGCTTAGTGGTGACAAGGGGACACCTAAATAAAATCCATGTGGGTTCAGCTCCCAGTTCGAATCCTGACCTGCTGTGACTTTGGGTGGCCACAGCACCTGCCCTGCCGAAGGGAAGAGATGTCACTGTGCCCATTTGCCACGTCAGAGGTGAGGTTGTGTTTGATGCACAAGGTGACTCCGAAGGAAGGTGGAGGAAAAGGCAGAATTGCCCGTGTACAAACTGGCTGCTTTCTTGTGTGGGACCAAAACAGAGAGGCATAGGAATAAAAGATAAATTATTCCACGAGAAAATTGCTTTATAATAAACATTTCTATGTGAGAAGCTTGAAAGGAATGGGAAATTCAAGCCTCATGCTTGATGCTTGAGTTTCAAAGCTTTCTGAGCTGTGCTAAATGGCAGTAAGATGAGGTTACATTTATTTCTTGCAGCAGACTGTCCTCCAGGGCCACACCGGTTATTTTATCTCGTGTGTCAATAGGAAACGTTCCCAAACAGGAGGTGTTCACACCTCAGCACCAAACACGAGCTCCATTGTCTCACCCAGCATACATTTCAGTCCTGGAGAGTTTTGAAAGTTCGCTAAATCAGGAATGGAAAGTCTGCTCCTTCCTCTCAGAAGGGGATTGCACAAGGGTTGCTTGGCCAGGCTGCTGTGGACCTGATGTCACATCAGCAGAAATAGCCACCTCTGCAGGGCGTGAGTCAAGGCCTGAGCTGCAGAGGGACGGGTTTGGGTTCGCTCCGAGCATAGCTCGCCAGCCCCGCAGGCGCTTCCTCACGGTGCTGGAAGCCAAGGCATTCCACGGAGCATCTCGAGCCTCCTTGAGCAGGAAGGGCTGCAGCAGACAGGGCTGAGATCTGTCCTGGATCGTGCTGCAGGCACCTGGGCCTGCTGACCTGTGCTCAGCTGCTCCTTGCTTTGTCCCTTCCTTCCCTTCCCTCCACCCACCGTGCTGGGAAGGAGTGGAAACTGGGGAAGTAGAGCAGGATTTTCACAACCGTGCCTTCCCCTCTCCATGCAAGGGTTTGGCGTGCAGGGCTCTTCCCTCTAGGAAAAGGAGGGCTCGTTCTCAAATCTCGGCTTAAAACCATACAGAAATCTGAACCTCCCTTCTCCCCTCAAAGCAGGAATTTGTCTGCCAGAACTGCCCTCCCCTGCCCTGCTCACCACGCCCTGGGATCGGAAATGTCCCGGGAAAACCACGTGCAGCAGGTTTGGGAAGCTGCCCTGGTACTTGTCTCTGACTGAGGGCTTCCAATTCTCATCCCAGTTACACCAGTTTGCACTGCTGAGGCACTTATCACTTGCAATATTGGTTTTAGGGGAAATTATTTAGCCAGCATACAGTAGAAAGGCCAGAAGAAAGTTTTATTGGGCATCTTAGGATCAGAGGGTAAATCAGGCAGGATGGACATCAAAAGAGCATCCAAGTCAACCTCGTTAGGATTTTTCAGACTTAAAAGAAATAAAGAGAATGCTGGAGGTTTCCCATGGGCCCACTTGCAAAGGGCACATTTCCCCAGGGATCTCTGCCTTGTCCAGAACTGGCCTTTACTCAGCACAACTGCAGGATTAGGTGTGTGGATGCCAGCAGGATGAGCCTGTCGTGCAGAGCTCTCCTGATGGGAAAGACTCCCCTCCTCACATTTTGGCTGGGGGGTTTGT
The DNA here is from genome assembly GCA_013398015.1 of Oreocharis arfaki. Classification (NCBI taxonomy): domain Eukaryota; kingdom Metazoa; phylum Chordata; class Aves; order Passeriformes; family Paramythiidae; genus Oreocharis; species Oreocharis arfaki. The sequence continues at coordinate 4,056 of VZRR01012545.1, forward strand.
TTGTAGCCTGGTTTCTCGTGCCCCATCTTCTTTTCCCATAGACGGGGCTCAGTCCTGGTCCAGCACCCTGGCTGGAAATCCTACTTATCCCCTGTCCCTCTGCCCACACATCTGGGGGAGCTGAATGCCCCATAAAATGGGGAAATGAATGCCCCATTTGTACCTGGGCAATCCCAGCAGGATTATCTGACATCTCTTGTGTACAGATACAGAAGTGATGCCAAGGCACACGAGCCCCCTGCATGGCCCAGGGCTTCTCACCACCCTGCAGTGGCCCTTGGCTGGGCTGAAGGGACCAAATCCTTCCCCTTGAACCAGAACCTCCATTCGAGACAAATCACTCCTTTGTGGAGAAGACTTAACTGAACCCATGCATTTTTTACCCAATTAGGGGATCAAAAGAGAAGAAACAGTGCAGAAAAGTTCCAGTCAGTGCCCGTGATGGAAGCCCTGGCCATGCCCTGTGGGCAAGGAGAACAGGCCTGGCAGAGCAGGGCATTCTCTGCAGGACAGGGGCCAGGCCGTGCCGGGGGGAGGATGCTGAGCAGTGAGGGGACACTTGGGCCAGGGCTGCCCCAGGTGGCCCCCAGCCCTCAGGCTGCACTGCTGGAACAGGATGGGGCCACACTGCCAACCAAGCCTCTCCCTGCACATCCCAGCTCCCACACCTCCCACCTGCCCTCAGAGCCTCTCCCAGTGCCCAAATGTGCCAAGAAGGAGAAAAACCCTTCAGAGCCCCAAGAACTGAGTGAGGACAGCATCTAACAGACCCCAGAGAAACTTCCACCAGGAGTGGAGATCTGATGGCTGCCAGGGTGCCTTGGGAGCCTGGGCCCCATTTGTAAAGACAAATAATGCATTTGGGATGTCTCCCTGCCTTGTGAGAAGGTGTGAGCTCCTCAGGGCCCGCCTGAGGAAGGCACAGACGTTGTCCGGCGCACCAACAGGTCCCACTGCACCACCAGCAGTGTCCAGGGCCAGCAGCAACCTCAGCTCCTTCAGACCTGACCACAAGAGCTTGTGTCTGCCCAAAAAACCACAGAGAAGCATTCCCAAGCCCTGCCTCGTGTTTGGACATGGGCACAGGTACTGCCAGCTCCCCTAACCCTGTCCAACCCTCTCACCCTTCAAACGTGTGAGTTCGCAGGGCCAGGCTTCAGCCCTGCCCCTCTGACCAGCTCCAGTGCCCTGCAAGTGGCAAGTGATGGCGTGCAGGGTTTGCCCAGGCAATTCCAGTGTACTGGGGGTTTTCCCAGCTCCACTTGGAGCCTCCTGTTAGACTGTGCCGTCTTTAATTGGAGCTGATTTACGGCATTTTTATTGCTGCAGACAGCCAGCAGTTGGCACAGCAGGCAGCTTTAATATTACTTTTGCATTTTGTTATTGAATCACCAGCTTGGAAGGCAATTGTGGGGCTTTTTATAGCTGCAGCCTGGCAGCATAGCTCCTCCCTGGGCTTTGGAGAGCTCACTGTGCCCCTCGGGGCCAGCGGGAGCACGGCCAGCTGACCGGCAGCGGACCCGAGCACCGGGCACGAGTTTGTGTGAGCAGCTCAGGGAGCCAGCCCTGCTCAGCACTTCCAGCGCCACAGCCACGGTTCAGCCACTGCTCTGGGGCTCATCATGGCTTTACTGGCCTGGAAGGTTGGCCTTGAGCTTCTTGCCTGGAGATTTTCACCCTCCCAGGGTGCAAAACGCGGCTTCTGCTATGGAACAGGCTGGACCTGGAGCTGCCGGTCACTGCCAGCTCAGGACAGCTCAGAGAGGGCAGAGGAGCAAGTGCCAGCTGCTGTCACCCTCCTGTGTCCAGCAGAGACTGCGACAGGCACAGTGGCAGTGGGATGCGTGTTCTGCTGCAGCTCAGCCTTCCCATCCGTGGGATCACTGCATTTCTCGGTCTCACAGGTGTGGAGGAGGATCTGTGTCCTGGTCCAGTTCACCTCTGTGCAGGGGTGTGATAAAGTGTGCCTGAGAGGGGGCAGGGTGGTGTCCTGTCAGCAGTTTGTTGCACACAGTTTGTTGTACCCTGTTCTAAAGGAGCCCATTGCTCCTCACAGGCCTCCTCACGGCTGGAGAGCAGCAGGGTGAGGCCTGCTGGACACCAGCTGCAGGCTCGGGTTAATGCTGGCTGGAGAAACCCTCTCCCCTAGAACCCCAGGAGCCGAGTGCACTGCCTGCGAGCTGGAAGATGAATTCTCGAGGGGAATGTCCCTCGGTCAGTGTCCCTGCTCCCATCCCTATCACAGCTCCGCGGGGGGAACGGGGACGGCCCTTGGCAGCGGGGCTGGCCCTGGGATGGCAGCCCACAGCCACGGTCCCATTCAATCTCATTCAATCCAATTTAATGATTGACTGAACCCTGCTGGTTTAATTACCCAGCCAATACTCAGCTATCAGCTGGTCGGTGAGTTTGTAACTCATACGCCAACCCCTTCCCTGGGCTGGGGAGGGAGGCTGGGGGATCGATCCCGGCAATCCCAGCAGACAAAAAACGCCCTGGGGCAGTGAGGATGGGCAGGGTGAGGAGCAGCGAAGCCCTGGCACAGCCCACACAGCACAGCAGCGCTGCAGAGCCCAGCCCCAGCCTCTCGTGGGCATCCCTGTGCCGAAGGGAGAAGGAGCTTGCGTGTCCCTGTGAGGGTCGGGGCGTGTCCCCCTTCGTGTCCTGCTGGCAGTGTCGGGTCCCCTGCCGACCCTGTCAATGTGCTCTGCGAGTTTACCTTGTCCCCAAGCCACAGCCCTCAAAGGATCACAGCATCCTCGGGGTTAGAAGGGACCTCTGGAGATCATCCAGTCCAACCCCCCTGCCAAGGCAGGGTCACCTCGAGCAGGTGACACAGGAGCTCATCCAGGTGAGGTTTGAATGCCTTTGTTGATGGCGAGGGTGGTGATGTGGTGACGTGACCCTGGCTGGCAGAAGGGGACCTGCAGCAGCTGCTTGGGCTGGGTGGGGAAAGTTTCAATTTCCCCTTCTCACCGTGAGCAATCCAGCACTGGCAAGGGGCTGGAGCAAAACACTCCCTCACCAATCCCAGCAGGGACAGCTCAGCCACTGGGTGACTTCTAAAATACCTCCAATGCTTGTTCCCACCCTGTGAATGGCGCTGGATTGAGCTCTATTCATGGAAAATGCAGGTGCTGCCATGGGAAGAGTGGGAGAAAAGCACAGCCCAGAGCTTGGAGCTCTTGGGTGCCACAGAAATGGGTGCCCGAAATGCAGAGCACAGCTCTGACAGGGTGACATCGGGGCTGAAAGGAATCAGGGTGCTGCCAACATGGGCATCCCACCCCTCTCATCAGCATAACCTGATCCCCATGGTCTTCTCTTAGCTCCTATAAAATCAGCCCATTTCCATGGTCCTGTCCCTGTTCCTGGGAGCATCTCCCCATTCCCATGGCCCCTGCCCTGCTCCCACACAGGCAGCATTCCCAAATCCCAGCTCGGCATAGGCACAGCCCGTGCCAGCGGGATGGAGAAGCTCACATGCTCCTCAGTGATTGCTCCCAGCTCCCAGACAAAGGAGGACTGAGCACCAGAGGCTGTGCTTGGGAGAGCTTTAGGATGAAGAAGACAAAGGTGATTTGCAAATGATTCAATGATTTTGTTTTTAATTGGACTCGTGCCTTTCCTCACCTGTTTGAGATGGATGAGATTGGTCTGAGCCTCTGAAAGGGCTGTTTGTAAAACAAACAAGCAGGCTATTAATTATCCTGGATGTTAACCCTGGCTGGAAGGCACTGGAGGAAGGTCTGCAGCTCCTCAGGGATGATCCCTGTTGGGTTCAGGTAACCAGGTGCTGCTCCTGGTGCAGGGATTTGTGTATCAGCACAGCTTCATTTAACCCAGCCACAGCCCCACGGAGAGCCCACACAGCCCAGTGGCACCAGTTTGATGAGCCTATCTGGCACAGGAATTTAAGGTCATCTGCAGATGAAGCCACTGTGACCTCCCCCACCTCTGCTGAAGGATCCTGGTGCTGCAGATTTAACAGAGACTCCCTTCCTCTGCGTGCATTTCCACCCTGGGGTTTAAAGGGGCTGAGATGAATGTCTCCTTGGTAGCTCAGCTTTACGGCATGGTTTATTTATTTATTATTTCCTAGTTGTCATTTTATATGTGTGCTGTTATTCAATCACCAGCAGGGTGGAAGCTAACCCTGATTCTGGAAAGAATAAAATGCCCTTTTTCCGTGTTGTTTTCTACTGGAACAGCCTCTGCAGGTGCTGCTGTGCCTGCAGGGCAGAGAGTCAAGGGATTTTTCAGTGTTAAATCATGTGGAAATCAGCATAGAGGGGGAGTGTCCATACAGGGCCTGTGTTTGAATAGTGCTGAGCAATGACGGGTTTGCCTGGTGCAAAGAACACCAAAGGAGATGAAGCAGCACAGAGGGACCCAGCAGAGCTTCGAGGTGAAGGAATCCCCCAATTCCAGCCCTGCTGCAGAGCAATGAGGAATCACTGACAAAAACCACTGGGCCCCTGCACCCAGGGGCCACTCTCAGCTCTGGGGGCATGGAAATACCCAGGGGGGAGCAAAGCCACTATTTTAGGGTGTGTAAAACCCCCGCCTCGAGCAGGCTCGGGGTAACTGTGTCACCACCACATCCAGGCAATCCCCGAGCCCACACTGCAGGGAGCAGAGCTCGTGATTCACAGCGGGACGAGCAGCCAGTGGGGGGTTTCATGTACACATCCTTGTCAGGAATTTCATTTTTCCATTGGGCTCTTTCCCCTCCATCCTCCCGTTTCAATTTAAATTCCCTGTCAGGGTCCCAAAAGAGGCCAGTCCTCACCCCCAGCCGAACGTCTGCAGGACCTGTGATGAGTTAGGGCTGAATTCCTGCCAGCCCTTCTGGTAACGTTTAGAGGGGCCCTGGCTCCTGGCCAGAGCCGAGCGCTGGAGGAGAGAAAGGCAGAGCTTGACAGGAGTGAAGATATTGCAGGATGTCTGGGAGACAATCCCACTCCGGGTGAAATCACAGCCCTGGGCAGCAGATCCATGAGCAGGGAAAGGCTTGATGGGCTCTCTCGGAGCCAAAAGTCCCTTCAAAGCCTGGGAGGCAGAATGGAATTTATTTGTTTCTCATCTTTAAAAATGCACTTACTTGGAGGCATCTTGTGGGGGTCAAAATTTCAAACCCTCGTGTGGTTGGTTTGTTTGTTTGTTTGTTTGGGGGTTTTGCTGGGGTTGTTGTTTGTTTGTTGGGGGGGTTTTTTTGAGGGAGAAACAGCCCTTTTCTGGAGCTTGGTGTAGCCACCAACTGGGCAGGGCCTGTTGGTTTCACACTCTGTGTTCCCAGCCCAGGTTTTCCAGAGGAGGCAGCCCAAAGTGCTGCAGAAGAGGGGGTTTCCAGCAGCCTCCCACAGGCTGGATCCGCTGAGGGCTCTGCCTGGGGTGCACATGCGGGATTGGTGTGGCCAAGCCTGACCAAATGCCCCACGAGCTCTCCCTGCACCCAGCCGTGCCCCCAGCGAGAGGTGCCCGGAGGAGGGGGAGAGCGGCTGCCCTGCAGAGGGGTCAGGGCACGGCCCCTCCGCCCCTGAGCTCCGGGAGCTGGGGACAAACCAGGTGGCTTTTCAGAAGAGCTGAGGAGAGGCAGCAGCCTGAGATCCCCCCCGGCCCCTGCCTCGAAATGAGCGCTCCAGGCTGAGCCCCCTGGGCTGGGATGTGCTGGGAATCACGGGGCTGGGGGAGATGGGGCTAAAGAAGCCTCAGGGACCCCTGGGACCCGCCGTGGCTGCGGGGACAGGCTGCAAATGCATCCCTTCAGAGCTCTGCGGCTCCTCCGGAGGAAATCCCGGGTAGTTTGGTGAGGGCTGAGCCCTCCATCACAGCCCAGGGCCAGGCCACCACCGCGGTCACCGTGTCTGGGGCAGCGCACGCTCGTGTGCTGCTGCAGCCGCTTCCCTGCCTCGCTTTTTGCTTCCAAAGGCTTTTTCTCTGCCTGCCCACGTGCTCCCAGCGTGTCCCTGCGGGGCTGGCGGTGGCACAGCAGCACAAGTCCCCGCTGCACATCCCTGCACGGCAGCCAGGGAAGCTTTCCCAGCTCAAGGGTCACTGCGGGCTATCCCACACCTCACTCAGGGATCGCACACGGGCAGGGATCCAGGAAATTCGGATCTACATCCGACCCTACCTATCCGGAACCTGCATCCCCTCAGCCCTCACCAGATCAGCCGGGATTTCCCCCAGAGGAGCTGCAGAGCATTGAAGGGATGCATTTGCAGCCTGTCCCCGCAGCCACAGCGAGCCCCGGGGGTCCCTGGGCTGGAATTGGGGGATTCCTTCACCTCGAAGCTCTGCTGGGTCCCTCTGTGCTGCTTCATCTCCTTTGGTGTTCTTTGCACCAGGCAAACCCGTCATTGCTCAGCACTATTCAAACACAGTCCCTGTATTGGCACTCCCCCTCTATGCTGATTTCCACGTGATTTAACATCTTTAGCCCCATACCTGTGGCTTTTTCTGTGCCCCATCGAAGGTGCCCCCTCTGCCGTGCTCCTCCCAGGCACTGGGGACCTCAGGGAAGCCCTGTGGCAGCACCTGGGTGTCCATGGGCTCCCCCAGCCTCTCCTCGCAGGAATGCTGCGAATGCGAAAGCTGGCAGCTGCCCAAACCAGCTTTGACCCTTCCGTAGTGTCTGCTCACACTCTTCCCTCCTGGGAGCGGGGCTGGGGGAGCCTGTGACAGTGTGGGGAGATAAAGGGGCCGCTGCCAGAGCGGGGATAAATATTTGTCATTTCCCATCACTTTGTCAGAGGCATCGGGGATCACAGGCAGCCCGCGGTTAAACCGGGTTCCAGCGTGGTTAACCCCGGCTGCGCCGACCTCACCCTGCCGCGCCCGCCCGGCTGCGGAGGGGTTAATGCGGATTGTCACCGGGGATTAATGGCAATTCCCAAGGCTGCAGGAGCGCTCCGCTGGCAGCAGGGCTGGATGCAAACAGCGGGTGACAGCTGGAGGCAGGGAGGTGTCCGTCCCTGAGCCCCTTCCCTGGCACATCCCGGGGTGCTGGGAGCTGTCCCACGGGACAGGACAGGGTCCTGCTGGCTGTGCCAGCTGGGACGGGTGTGGTCTAGGGAAGTCTTTTTAAGGTTTTTGTTTTACCTCTCATCATCCTGCTCTGGTTTTGCTAGCAATAAATTCCATTAATATCTCTAATTTGAGCCTGCTTTGCCCGGTGTTTGCTGAGTGATCTCTCCTGGTCCTTATCTCAAGTCCGTCACAGCCCCTGACTTTCCATGCACTCACCCCGCCCTTGGGGCTTGCCCCATGTCCCCGGAGCTGGCAGGAGCCTGGCTGCACATCCCCTGTGCCCCCTCAGCACCAGGGCTGTGGCTGCCAGCTCCCGTTCCCAGCGTGAGCTTCTCCAGTGTCCCCACCACGGGCTGCTGGGCCCCAGTCCCCACTGTGGCAGTGCTGCTGTGTCCCTGCAACTGAGACATTTGTCCCCCAGCCGGGCAGCATCCCTGGCTGGAAATTGCATGGGAAAGGGCATGGATGCAGCCAGTCTGGAGCCAGGCCTGACACCACAGCGCTCCAGGGCCCAGAGCACCCATCCCCAGCTCTCTGCCAACTCACACCGGCTGTTCACATTTTCAGCCTTCCCTTCACAGGCACAAAAATTAATTTTTTTTCTCTTTTTCAGTCCCTCGAGTCTCTGGTTCTCTGAAACATCCTCCTTGCTGCTCAGGAATAACCAAAAGCTGGATGTGTAGGGGCAGCAACGTGTGCGGGCAGGCTCGACCACACGCAGCCCGGCCCAGGAGCTGGGAGCAAATGGATTTGTTAATTCACAGTTCCATCCCCCCCTTTCCCTGGGCTTTGCTTGAGGTGCTGTCCCTGCTCTGCAGTGGCAGCAGGAACGGTGCACCCTCTGTGGCTGGATTAGATGTAACCCACTTTCGAAGACCTGTTGCGTTTCTCCCCTCCCCGGTTCCACTACAGGTGTTTTGTGCCTGATCTCTGCATTCCTGACATGCCTGAAATTCCCTGATGCTTAACCTCAGACCTGAATTTCCTGGATTTGTAACATTTGGGTTTGAGTGGCAATGACCTTGTACAATTATTCACCCCAAACTACTGCTGTTTGAGCCCCTCCATAGCTCCAGCTCAGTGCCCAGGCATGGGAAAGGGCTCCTAATGCAACTTATGAATTTATCTGATGCCAAATCAGCCTCCAGAGTCTCGGCTCTGTCCTTCTGTTCAAACCCATCTGATAACCCAGATGTGGTGTTGAAAGGAGTGGCTTCAGTCAGAAATCTCTCCCTCTGTCTCACACACGTGTTGTGCAGCTCGGGGGGATGCAGACCTGGAGCTTCCTCCAGCTCCCACCCAGCACTCCAACCTCTCATCCCACGGCCACGAGCGGTCCCACAGGGGCAGCTGCCACCTCCAGGGAGCTCTGGCTGACTCCCAGCCAGCAGCTCTTTCTTTCTCAGCGCTGAAGAAGTCCTTTAAATATTTTCCAGCTGCTGGGCTGTGGTGCAGAGCTCTTCTGCTCACAAGGAGCCACATGGTGAGGCAGCTCCAGGGGCTGCTCAGGGTTTTGTTGCTTCATGCCAGGTGAAAATGTGGCCTCTGCTGCTTGCAGGAGTTGTGTTCCCTGGGAGTAACTGCAGGCCAAGTGGGTAAAGGGTGGAAACCTCAAAGCCCTTGAAGGCAAATACCTGCTGTGGAAATGTGTGAAACTCTTCTCAGGGAGAATTTCTCCACGGAAAGGGTGCCCAGGCATGGGAAAGGGCTCCTCAGGGAGGTGGTGGAGGTGGCACTCAGAGCTCTGAGCTGGTGACAAGGTGGGAATAGGGCACAGCTTGGACTCCATGATCTCGGAGGTCTTTTCCAACCTGAGTGATGCTGAGATCCTGTGTGTTTTGCACTGTGGATCACCTCCCATCCTGCTGTGGGCAGGAGAAGCCCCGGTGGCTCTGGCAGGCTCGGTGCCCATGGGGATGGAGGATGCAGAGCTGTCCGGGCAGTGCTGGGCTGGAAGGGCTGCCCCACTGGCACGGGAGCCAAACCGGATTTCATCCCTGGGATGGGACTGCCTGGTCCTGCCCTTCCTCCACGTCGGGAGGGATTGCCCCTCTGGGCCGCCGGGGTGGGAAATCAGCAGGATCGGGGCCAGGGCTGAGTCACGGCAGCAGCACGACCCGCCCCGCCCGGCGCCCTGCCCCTGCTTGCTCAGCGACTTCCCATCATCTGCCATCGCTTCCCATCACTTCCCACCGCTTCCCATCATCTGCCATCACTTCCCATCATCTGCCATCGCTTCCCATCGCTTCCCATCATCTGCCACCGCTTCCCATCATCTGCCATCACTTCCCATCACTTCCCACCGCTTCCCATCATCTGCCACAGCTTCCCATCGCCTCCCATCACCCGCAGTCGCTTCCTCAGAGAAGCTGCTGCTGGAGAATGGCACTCAGCAAGTCTGAGCAGCCCCCACGCCCTGCCTGCAGCTCAGCCTCCCCTGACCTGCTCAGCCAGGGGTGATCCTGGCCAGGGATGTGCTGGAGAGGATGAGGAGGAGGTGGAGGTGTTGGTCCAGGACCCATCCTGGCAGCGCACGGGTGTGGAGCTGCTGCCTCACCCCTCACCACTGCCACTGTCACCCGTGGGCAGCCCTGCGAGGGGCCCTGCAGTGGCCTTTGGAGAGACCTGGGAGACAGCTCAGAGCAGGGTCCCCCTCTGCCCAGCCCAGGCCCCCTCTGCCCAGCCCAGGCCCCTCTGCCCAGCCCATGTCCCCCTCCCCTCAACCCAGCCCATGTCCCCCTCTGCCCAGCCCAGGTCCC
>VZRR01012546.1:0-61504 GCA_013398015.1 Oreocharis arfaki
CCATCCCATCCCATCCCATGGCAAGGACCAGCACTCATCCTTGCCGTGCTGTGTGCGTGCTCAGGGCCTGCCCAGGGCTGGGGGTGCTGATCCCCTCGGGTGGATGTGAATTCAGGATTAGGGATTGCAGGGTGGACTCAGTGAGGTTGGCACAGGTGCTCGTTTGATTGTAAGGAATAAAAGATCCCCAATGCAATCCTCTTGAAAATTCCCTTTCCCTCGGGATTTGGGGCAGAGCAGCTTTAACGCTGCAGCATTTCTCTAGTGCGAGCTGAGTAAGCGACATTTAATAATCAGCCGCATAATGGCTGAGATCAAATCAAAGAGCAAGAGTGGCGTCGCCTTTAAAACATTTAAATAACATTTAATATCCTCTGTAGCATTTACTTTTCACAAGCCTCTGCAAAACCACCAAACGCTCGCAGAAATTTGGCAAACTGACTTCTGCTCAAATCCAGCCACCCAGACGAGCTGTTTGTCAGTCTCCACTTCACAAAGTTTCTCCCAATCAACAACAACAACAACAAAAAAATCCCGACAAAACCCCAGACAGCGCCTCACGTGTTGGGGGCGACCAAAGAAATCCCTGGTTTGGGTGACCAATGAATGTCCCCATCAGTGAAAAGCGAACAATTTGTCGGCAGCCCCTCTGCACTTGAAAACGAATGATCCAAATTATTCAGCGAGTCTCCCTGGATAGTGAATCCATTGAAAGGGGATCGAGACAGAGTCATAAATTATTCATGACCCAGAAGAGAATGAAATGCATATAATCATAACAATAATAATAACAACAACAATCGTTACATTAATAATAGCAACCAGAGCCGGGCCGGCTCTGCCCGGAGAACCAGGGAGCCACGAAGCCTCCCAGACTTTATTTTCCATTTATCTCAGCCCGTTTAGAGCAGCTGTGTTAAATAAAGGAATGTAAAGTGGGCCGGCATTTGGAATAAAGGTATTTATTGCCAGTGATTTGCCTTGGTCGGCGGTGATGGAGTCTGTGCTCGGGTCCTTGGCAGGGAGAAGCTCCATGAACTCCCACTCATCCCTGGCAGTTGCTCCATAGAATGGATTTCTCCGTGTCCTGGGCTGCTTCTAAGGAGCCTTTGGAAGCAGCTGCAGCGGAGGCATGTCCTGTCCCGCTGGCCCTGGAAAATTTATAGGTGTCCATGGGCTGAAAGAGAAGTGGGAAGTGCTGGCCTGACACACATCCCCGGGATCTGACTCTTCCTGGCGTGAATGGGACCTTGATTGCGGAGTCGCCCGGGAGCCATTGAGCGCTGAGAGCTGAGGAGAGGCGGCCGCACTTGTCACCCAGCCCGCGCGTTTCCTGCTGCCGCTGGCACGCCCGGCTTTGGCTGGGAAAGCCCCGCCGCGGATCCGCCTCGAGCCTCACTGCGGTGCCTTTCAGCTCTCCGGCAGTTCTGCCGCCCTCGGGACCCGAGGTTGCCTTTGGGCATCTTTGACTCGGAAGCTCCTTCCAGCAGCCCCCCCCGGGGGGGTTTTCTCCGCGGGGAGCTCTCTGCTGGGCGATATTGAACATTCAAATACATTTCTATGCCTGCACCGTGCTGGAGAGAGCCCGGCTACCACTTTGGCATGCAAATGAATCGCCGTCCGCAGCGCAGGGGCTCAGCCGTGGCGCTCGGCCATCTCCCAGCCGTTTCCCACAGGTCGCCCCGTGTTTGCCAGGAGGGGCTGGAGGGGCCCAAAGGTCCTCTCTGAGGCTCCCTCAGAGCTTTCTCCACCTGCTGCTCACCGGGAGGAGAGGGGAGGGCTCCTGCTGGTTCCTGCACGTGAGAGAAATGACATTTTTAAAGCTAAGGAGCAGCAGGTTCGGCCAGGACGGAGCAAAGCACTCGCCTTGCCTGGCTCCATCAGTGCTGGGTGCTGCAGAGGGAGCTCAGCACCCGCAGGTCGGGCTTGGGTGGGTCAGCGCTGCAGCAGAACCAGCCCGTGGGGGTAGTTTGGAAACCGGTGCTGAAACAGGGTCACAGAGAGGGTTTTTGTTTGCTTGGTGAATTAATCTGCAGCTCAGGCTGAGCCTGCCCGGGTGGGGAAGGTGTGGGAGGACGGGGGAGATGAGGCAGAGCAGAGCAGGGCCCGTGGCTGGTGGGTGCCCGGCGCTGAGCCCGCTGCCATCAGCTGGGTCTGGGGACGTGTGGGACACGTGGGGCCTGTCCCTGTGGCACGGCAGGAGGGCTGAGCTCGCAGAGCCTCTGCTGCCAGGCAGCTGCAAGGCAAGGAGCAGAAGAAAGAGTTCCTGCTGGCATTTTTGTTGGAAGTCGCCTGAGTATTAAGTGGAACACGGTTTTCATTACCAGCTCCATTTTGGTGCAATAAATCATGAACTAGAAACACACTTCTGGCCTGGATTCTGCCCTCAGCTCTGAGTGGCAGTAACCAGAGGCAAAATCCAGCCTCAGCTTCAGCGTTGCAGCCCATATGGTCACCTTTTGGAATTAATTTCTTCTGGTAATTTCTGTGTAATTGCACAGCACCGAAGGCTGCTTCCTCTCCTGGGCCATTAATGGTGCTGATCTCGTGCCAAAGGTGCGCTTCGCACTGCGTGGGCCGGGGAGGAGAGACGAGCTCAGCCTCCAGGTGACAATCTGCACCCTCAGCCAGGGGACCCCAGACACCCCCAGAGTCCTGGGAGGAGATAGGGCCACCAAGCAGCGATTCAGCACAGAGAGAGCCCTTGCTGTTGGGCTGTAAAGGGAACACGGAGTGTTTGTGCGAGCTCCAGCCACTGCTGGAATATTTGGGAGGTCATTCCCGCCGAGCAGGCTGCAGGAACCTGTAATTGCAACAGATGCTCTCCGACAGCGGCGGCCCCGTGGGGGAGCAGAGCCGCTCGTCCCCCCGGGGCAGGAATCTAATTTATATCTCATAAGACAGTTTTATTTTTCGGGATTTGCGATGGACTCCGTGCCAGAGAGCCCCGCGGGCTCCGGCCGCTGCCTCGCTCCCGCCTCAGACAGGGGGAGTGCAGGGTCGTAAAAGAGACTCCTCGTGCTGGGTTATGGGGCCTATAAAATTATCCCTGTTAGCCCGTTTAAAGGAGCAATCGAAACGGGTAACAAAGGCAGCCCCGGGCCCCCCTCGCGGCTTCTGTGCAAAACCCAGGTGAGACGGAAGGAGAACCGCAGCGGGTTGGTTTGAGCCACGCTGCCGCGGGCTCCGACACCGCTGCCGGGGATCCTTCTGTGAGCGCACGGCTCCAGTTCCAACGGGACAGAGAGGGAAAGCAAGGGGGAGGAGGAGGAGGAGGAGAAGTCACTGCCCGTGTCACCGCTGGTGTCCGTGGGCTGTGGACGGAGCCCTGCTCCCCCTCCGTGCAGTTCGCTCGGGGTTTGGATGGAGGCCGGCCCTGGCCGCGCGTGGGCTGATGGATTTGCTCCTGTTCTGCCAGAGGCAACAGCACAGCCCTGAGCGGGAGAGCCTGGGACCACAGGGGAAGGTGCTGCCTCCAGGAGCTTGGCTGCCCTGAGCGCTGGGGGGTGCAGAGCTCCTGCAGCCCCTCCTTTGCTCCGGGGGCTCCCCAAAGGCGGCCCCAGCGCTTTGCAGCTCAGCGGGGCACAGACCACGCAGCCTCCGGCTCCCCCCAGCTCCAGCTGCTCTCTGCAGCTCCCCGAATTGGAGGAGCAGCGATTTCACCTCCCTGGCTGCTCCCCAGGGCCAGGGTGACAAAATGGGCTCTGTGAGCGGAGCCTTTTCCAGGAACAGTCCCCCTGCTCTGAGAGTCAGTCTTGGGGGAACATTAACAGAAAACTGGGGGGAAAAAAGGGGAATTTTTCTGCATCTCCTGTGCATCCAGCTCTGAAAATCAGACTCACTTGCTCAGGGGAGTGCAGCCGTGTTGTGTGAGCATTCCCACCCACGGGAAGCACTCTGCAGGTCAGTCCCTCACATCTGTGCTCGGGAGCTTAAAATCAGCTCCTCACGCTCAGCCCCAGCCTGAGGTGCCAGGGAGAGAAATGCTCCTCAAGCCACAGGCTGGCACCTGGATCCAGAGTGAGTGCACCCCGGCAGTGGTGAGAGCAGCTCGTCCTTGCCCCGTCAGCAGGGACAGCACCACCCCTTCCTAGGCAGCTTCCCCCCCGCTTCCCAAACCTCAGCTCCCAAGTCCACGGGCTCACATTTCCCCCCACTCCCTCCTCTCACAGCAGCAGGGAGAAACCGGGAAAGCAGGAGCTGGAACCCACTATGGCCAACAGAAAAAAATGGCCAAACCCTCCCAGAGGAGAGAAAAACCCTCTGGTTTTACCCCCTTCCAGCACCGTGCACTCAGGAGCTGGGGCTGTGTGTGGATCTGAGCACTTTTGGGGGGCACAAAGGGACAGCCCGAGGTGGAAGCTGGGGAAGCGGCCGCAGCCTCTGAACAACTCCCCAGGCTCCCAGCCTCCCGAGAGTTTAATTTTTGGGAAGCTTTAACATCCCCAGCTTACCCAGCTCTGAAAGAAAGGTCAGCTAATCCTTCACAGCGTCTGAATGAATTCAGGCCCAGAAGTGAGATTACTAAACAGGGGAGCGGGAGGCCGGGAGAGCTGCATGGATACCGGGACCCTTCCCATAGTCAGGCCCGGCTTTCTAAAGAAATGGACCTTTTATTCCAGCTCCCACCCCCCGGGAGCAGGGAAGGCTGGGCAGACGTGGCCAAAGCACCCAACTCTCCTCCCCCAGCAGCAGGGCCTGGTGGGGGGGAGCCCTGAGAGATGAGGGTCCCCATCCATGGAGGGGCAGCAGGGACAGACAGGGTGTCCTGTGGGCACTCGGCAGCACCCATGGCCTTTAGGTACCCTGCTCTGGGTGTCAGCTCAAGCATTTAGGAAAAAAATCCCAAAACAGGGTCCTTACGCCCCTCTTGGGATGCTTGGGTGGCTCCAGGTCCGTGTCTGAGCGCACTGAGGTCCCAGCACCCCAGGCACCAGGCACAGGGTGACACGGGGAGAATGTAGGAATTTAGGGCAGTGTGGCCATTGCTGTGTCCCCATCACTTGCCCCCGTGGTTGAGGTGGCCTCTGTGGGACACCTGAGCTGTGTCTGGGCTGAGCAGGGTGAGGTGGGTGCCCGGGGAGGGCAGTGGGTGCCGTGCCCGGGGGCTGCGGGGCAGCGCAGGCGTCCCCTCCCTGTGCTGCACCCACACTCCTTTGTGAGCCCCGGGGGGATGACACGACAGCACCACTGAGGACGAGCTTTTCTCCTGCAAATCCAGTGTCCTGCTCAATGCTGGAGGAGCAGAGCCCATTGAAAGCCCCAGGCAGCAGCCCCGGGGCGGGGATGCCCGGCGGATGAGCCATGGTAACCTGGCTGCAAGTGTGACAACGCAGACACCCAGACCCCGAGCGTCCCTGCCAGGCTCCCCAGCTCCCCAGATTGGGTATTCAGGCCACAGGGGTTTCTCTATTGACCTCGAGACACTGTTCTGCATGGGAGAATTCTCTTTCTTTCTCTCCTGGTAACTGCAGAACGGGAGTTTGCAGTTGGAAGGTTTCGCTCCCACCACAGCAAGGCGGTGGCTCAGCCAGGAGCTGCTGGCCCAGGGGTGGCTCTTCATTCTCCATGTGCAGGGCCCGGCTGGGAGGGAACAGGAGGATGCTCTTTCCAGGCAGGCTGAGATGAGCCCAGCAGGGTGGGGATGCTCCATGACCATGAGCAGAGCCCCCGGTGCCAGCACACACAGAGCTGCCAGCTCCTGCCCCAGTCCTCCATCTCCCCACAAAGCACTGAGGGCCCTTCCCCACCTCACGGGGGGTGTCTGATGGGAAAATCCCATCCAGCTCCCAGTGAGAGCCCGAGGTCAGACCTCCTCCAAGGCTTGGCTTCCCTTGCAGAGCCCTGGGAGAGGCCACGGCAGTGCTGGGATGCGGCCTGGCCCCGTGAGCCCCTCAGCACGGGGGGCTGCCTGCAGCCCCTGCAGGTGCCACGGAAGCTCAGCACTTCCCAGCTATCCCAGGAAAAGAGAGGAGAGAGATCACTCAGCCCCCACAGCACTGCGGGACTGCAGGGGCTCCCTCTGTCCTGGCTGATCCTTCCTGCAGGGAATAAACTCCTGGTGCTGGGGGAGGGATCTGTGTGATGAGAGGTTGTAATGACAGCCGTGGGCATGGCCATGGGCACAGCCACACAGGTCTGTTCTAGAGGCACCTGTGCTGCTGTGAAATCCAAAGCTTAATGACACTGGAGCCTGGATTCTGTGTAAATGCCCAAATCACAGCGAGGAAATCCTTGAAACCAGTCCCCAGAGCGGCTTTCAGCGGCAGGATCAGGGCAGGGGCACGAAGGTGCCCTGCAGGGCTCTGGGATGTGCTGGAGCCACCAGCCAGGAGCAGCTTTCCTTCAGTGTGACACCTGTGGCAGCAGCAGGGACAGCCTGGGGCCACCAGGAGCAGTGTGAGAGCGGCCCGTGGGGATCAGCGCAGAGAAGGAGGGCCGGGCTCACACAGAGGGAGGGAGCTGCAGGTCAGTCCTGAGCTGCAGGGCTGAAAGCAGCCCCACGTGCCTCTTGGGGAGGTGCTCTTCTCTCGGTTTTTGGGGACTTTGCAGCTGCAGCCCTGATTAGAAACCAGATTGATGCTGGAGTGTCTGAGCGTGACACCTGGTGGGACAGCCAGTCCCTGTCCCGGGGAAACTGAGGCAATGAGCAAGGCAGCGGCAACCAGAGAGGCTCCCTGGCCCTGATTCTCTTCTTTTCCCCAGCCCTGCACTGGTTTTACTCCAATTCTTGCTTTACTGGGAGCAGAGAGAGGAGACTGATCCTTGCTGTGCTGGGGAGCACTGACCTGGAGGCTGTGGGCTTTGGGGGATCCCCATTTAGCTCGGCCTGGTTTCAGACTGGGCCGGTTTCAGGTGCTCCCGAACATTCCCATCTCATTTTGCTGTCCCTAAGCAGCGACAAACACCAGCCACAGGCAGACACGGGAGAGGCACGGCGAGTTCCCCACCCTGACAGGAGGTGGAGAGGGCTGTGCCGGCAGTGAGGAGAACAGGACAGCGCTGCCTTTGGCCGGAGAAGAGCGTCCATCCCGTGTCCCTGCCTGTCCCCTCCTGCCCCAGCCCCGTGTGAGCCCGTCTGAGCCTCCCCGTCCGTCCCCTCCTCAGCTCCCGCTCCTCCAGACGTTGCCCCCGGCTATTCAGCCTCTCTCCGGATCATTAAACATATTGAGCAACACCAGTCCTGTGACTGGTTAATTAGTAAAGACCTGACTAATTAGTTAATCGTGTTTACCGCGAGCTCTGAGAGTGCTCAGTGTTATTATTTTTAATTATGGCTGGCCCTGGGCGCCGCTCCCCCCCATGCCAAGCCTTGCAGGGCTAACACCCTCTGTCACCCCAGGCTGGGGCTGGGGTGGGAATTTGCCTCTTCTCCTCTGCTTACCAGGCGTCCTTCGCAGCCCCTTGGATCTTAGAAAAGCCCCCACAGTCTCCCCGTACCCCGGCACACCGAACCGGCCCTTCCAAAGCCATCCCATCCCCGCAGGAGCCGGGGCTGGCCCTTGGGAGGCCCTACAGAGCAGAGCCTTTGTGCTCTCCTCATCCCACACCCCTGTCCCGACCTGGAGGGAGGATCAGCCACCATCCAGCCTTGTTGTCCCTCCCCAGCTCCAGCCCTCAGTGCCGCGGACACCTCGCATTCGGGAGCCTCCCATTCTGTAGGAGAGAAATCGGATCCCCACCAGAAGGAAAGAATTCCCAAATCTGAGTGGGGCTGCTCGGAGGGAGAGGACAGGCAAAGATTTCATCTGCCCAGAGGAATGTGAAGGGGTTTGTTAGCCAGGGGAGGGTCTTGGCATCTCTGAAGATTCACCAAGTCTGATCTCCTTGGGACTGCCTTCATTCGTAAAAATGTCATCAGCTCGTTAAGCGCCCTCATAAAGAGCCCCAGTCAGCCCTTATCGCTGTGGGATCTGCAGGGGAGGCTGCCAGCACCAGCTGCGGGATCAGACCCACCTCGACAGAGCTCCGAGAGGGGAAACCTGCCTGTGGAGCAGACAAGGAGCTGTGAAAGCCACCCAGGGCTGCCGCAGGAGCAGGGCTTGGGAATGTTTCTGTCACTGGGAGTTGGTCGGGGGGCACACGGCCGGTGCCAGTGACTCTGGCATGAGGCTGCTCAATGCTGCTGCCTTCACCCCAACCCTGCTGTCCCCAGGCTGCAGCTGCGAGCTCTTCGCTTCTTCTGCTCTTCTAAAAGCCCCCAGAGGTGTGGTCAGGGGCTGGCAGCTCCAGGTGACGCTCACCTGAACGGCTGAGGCCACCCTCGGTCTGTGCTGAGGGGTGTCACTGCAAGGTCATGGAGGAGCCGGCTGGGAAGTGAGGAGGTTCTTCCCTTGGTACTCCAAATTTCCTTCTGGAAATCCTCCCTCCCTCCCTCCCTCCCTCCGTGGCTGCCAGTGAAGGGCAGAGCAGCCTAAAGCGGGCACCAGCCAAAACGTCAGCGACGGTGGGGATGGAGCCCAGCCTCGGGCTCTGGAAGTGGTGCCTGGACTGCCCATACTGGTCCAGAGAAAGCACCTGGTGGGGCAGGATCCTGCTCTCAATCTGAGCAGCACCAGATTCCCTGGGAGGGGCCTCAGTATGGAGCAGCCACGTGGCAGCTGGGGTTTCTCTGTAATTTAGGGGTTTCTCCGTAATTCAGGAGTTCTCTGTAATTTGGGGGTTCTCTGTAATTCAGGGGGTTCTCCGTAATTTAGGGGGTTCCAAACCGCAGATGGGATCCTTGCAGTTCATTTTAGTGTCGTATCTGCAGTAAGAGTGGTTTAATGGCTTCCACTTCTATGGATCACACAGCCAGGACATTTTCAAGCTGTTTACGTGGATTGACTGGTACGGGATAAGGGTGCTTGGGACCATTTGGAGTCTGGAAATTTGATTCTCAGCTGTGCTGCATTTGTTCCCCCACATGTAAAGGTCAGAGGGGCCCCTGGACTCGGTGTGAGCTGTGGCCCCAGCCCATTGCCACCCTTAGGAGGGACCCCACGGTTACTGGGTGCCAGCAGGAAGGGCAGGAGTGCCAGAGCTCAGTTTCGTCTCTTCCCCAACACCACTTTTCCTCCTGGTCCGCCTCATCCCCACCATCCTCCTCTCAGAACCCACTGCTTTGCTCCACGGAGCTCCTCCCACAGCCAGGGAGCACCAGGAGCCCCTCCCCAGCCTCAGCGCTGGGCTGGGGGAAGCTCCTTTCCTGCAAAGTCCTCCTGGGCCAGGCAAGACCTGGAGCTCTGCTGCTCAGCCCGGGGTGGCTGCCGTGTCCCTCGGGGGTCAGAGCTGTCCCTCGGGGGTCAGAGCTGTCCCTCTGCCCCGGCCCAGGCACAGCCTCAGTGTTCCCACGCAGGAGGAGAGGCTGCTCCATCTCTGCCCCTGCAGAGAGAGAGAGGAACCGAGGCAGGGAGGGAGGGAGACACACGCGGCTGCACCTGGGAGATGTCATGGTTGGTTTTCCTGCTCCAAATGGGCAGTGACAGCAGCTCCGTGGGGGCGTGAGCAGGGGGAGCAGGGCAGATTTACGGCCCTGGGTCAGGCTCAGGCTGAGCCAAGCCTCCTGCCTAGCATCAGCTTCATGGACGAGATGAAGTGCAGAACCTCCAGTGCAGGCGCCCTGTGAGAGGAGAGACCCTGGAGAGCAGGAACAGGGAGTTCTGTGAGAGGCCATCCTGCCCCTCTCCCTGCTCTGCTCGGGGCTCTCCTTTCCAGGCCGGATTTGGGATTGCAGTGACCAGGCAGGAGCAGCCCCCAGCAGAGGCTGGGTCGGGTCCCACAGAACCCAGGGGCTGTGAGCCACGAGCAGGGCAGCTGGAGGCTGGAGGAAGCAGGATGTAAGAGCTCCCCTCTTTCAAAACAAAATAAAATTTGCAGCAATTCCCAGCCCTGCAGGAGGGAGCAACGCCAGACAGAGAGCTGAAACCTCAGAGACAATTCCAAATCCAACACCCTGTTGGGCATCGGGATTGCCAGGTCGGGGAGACGCTGTGGAGATTGTCACAGCACCGCAGGGCACGAGGGCCCCGGCCACGCCAGGCTTTCCCTTTCTGGCCAGACACCCTGGCTGAAAGTCTTGTAAACTCAGAACCTCATAGAAAAGATTCAGCAAAATTCCTGGAGGCTCCCGGCTCTCCCTGAGATCGGCGTGGGACAGACCTTTCCCCCAGATGTGGTGAGGTTGTCACTCCATCACCCTCTGGTACTGAAAGCTGCGTTTCAGCGGGGCTTTGACGAGTAACTGATGGATGATGCAATGGTCATTGTGACTGCAGTGTCCCCGCACTGTCCTCTTTGGCAATGCCTTTTGATGTCCGTCTTCAAAGGACAGAGGCGGATCCTGCCCTTTCCCTGGGAAAGGATGACCAGGAAAGTCTTGGCAAGCAGGAATAAAGTGCCTGTGGTGATGGGGCTGCTCCTCTCCCACCCCAAGCCCTTCACCTGAGGCGGGTGAGGTGTTTCCCTGATTCTTTTGCTCCATTAGACCTCGTGGGGTTGCCGTAGGTGCTGAGGTGAGGACTCTGACTCTGATTCAGCCCCAGAGCCCCCTTGGGCACTCACAGGCTGTGGATCCGTGCGAAAGCCCCCGCAGGCAGAGCGGATGAGGCTCAGCAGGGTCAGGCCAGCGTGGCACAGCCTCTGCCCCTGGATTTCAGCAGCTGCCCCGGGAGTTTCTGCAGGAAGAGCAGCACCTTTGTGCCACAGACAGGGCTGGAGCTCAAACACTCCCGGAAACAGCTACGGGAGGAACAAATATCTCTGGAATAAGAACAATTCTGCGTTCTGAGTGCTGTACACAGCACGAGGCGTCTGGGGCTCCACTGAAAACTGAAAGCTAAAACTCCCAACAGCCAAGGCAGGGACCCTCTGTGCCCCAGCACAGCGTGCTCAGGGAGCTCCAGTGGTGTCTGACACATCCCAGAGACTTCTGCTTCCTCCAGCATTCCAGAGGGGCGCAGAGGGAATTATTCCATAGGTGCCCCAGTCCCTGTGCCTGGGCAGGGATGGAAGCTGCCTGCAAAGCACAAACCTGGGCTCCCCTCTCTGCAGCCTCGTCGTGGGGGTCACCCCAAGGAGAGCCCAGGCCGACTGGGGGGGATCAGTGCAGTGGTTCACCATGCGCTGCTGGGTACCCGCACAATGCCCTGGGCACACGAAGGGCACAGCTCAGCGGCTCTTAATGAGCTCCAAGTCCCCAGCTTGGATCCAAAATGGGATGAAAATGCTGTTATTTATCTACGGGATTCGAAGGGCTCGTTTCATGTTGGATAAAGCCGATGGAAGAGCTGGTGGCAGCTGCTCCTCGGGAGTTAAGGGAAGCATCCCACTGCTGCCAGTGGGAGCAGGGCACAGCTCCGAGGGGCAGTGCCAGTGCTGGGATACCTGTGCTGCTCCCTCCATGCCGAGGATAAAGACAGTCAGCCCAGGCAGCTCCTGCTGCACAAAGGGCACAGCTCTCCAGGGGCCCAGGAGGCTTCCAAGCCAGCTGAAAGCCTCGCCAGAGTGGGTTTATTTTCCAGGGAAGCCACAGTCAGAGCTCAGCTCCCTCCAGCTTCATGTCCAGCTTTACTTTCGGTACTGCCATGGTACCTGGTGAGCATCAAAGACCTTCTGGCTCAGCGAGGCTGCCCAGGAGAGTCACTCAGAGCCTGCCAGGGTGGCAGGGTCGCCAGCCAAGGAGGGCAGGGATGCCTCTCCAGCCCAGCCAGGGCGGGTGGTGGCTCCTCCTGCCCAGCCAGGCAGGTCAGTGATGCTCCTCCAGCCTGACCAGGGTGGGTTAGGGTGCTCCTCCAGCCTGGTCAGTGCAGGTGGTGAAGCTCCTGCAGTGGCTGTGCTGAAGGCTTGGCAGCAGCTGCCTCTCCTGCCGCTGGATTTGAGCCTGGCTGTGGCTGGGAGGGCTCCACAGCCCCTGAACCCGCTCAGCAAAGCCCGACCTGTGCGGGGAATGGGGCAGGAGGAGCCCGTGGCCGGGGAGTGGGGAGCTCCTTCCTGAGCCTGGGAGCCACATCCCCTGCAGCACTCGGGGTGGGACACGGGGCTGGGGGACGCTGGTGGGGCAGGAGGCTCTGTGGGGACACGGGGGACGTCCAGCAGGAGGGGATGAACGAAGGTGGTGGGATCTCGGTCCAAGCCAAATGTAAGGATCCAGCCATGGGGCCCTGGGGCTCCGGGCACTCGGAGGCAGAGGATGGCAGAGGGTTTTGTGGCCTCCAGGAGTGACTGTGGGGGGAAAGGGGGGGCTCTGATGCTCTACTGACATGTAAGGGGAGCCTGACTCCCTCTTTGTGTTTGTGCTAGTAGGAGAAAATTGAGCATTGTCCGCACACTTTGGGACTGGGAAGGGACTGGGAAGGGATTGGGAAGAGGTTGGGAAGGGACTGGGCAGAGATTGGGAATGGGTTGGGCAGGGGCTGGGAAGGGGTTGGGAAGGGATTGGGAAGGGGTTGGGGAGGTGCCGGCGGCTCGGCCTTGTTCCTCGGGAGCAAAGCCCGGCGAGGGCGTTAAGCAGAGGAAAGCCGTGTCGGAGGAGGGATATAATGGCAGATTACAGGGAGCTCCTGGGGTGGCATTGAGCTGCCCAGCCCTGCTCAGGCCGGCCACTAACATCCATTGTGCTGCCCGCTCCCCCCGGCCTCTGCCTCGCAGGGAAACCTGCGCTGTCCCTGCCCCACACCTCGGTGTTTGTGCTGCCCTGGAGCCATTGGGGGCCGCCCTTTCATGCACACGATGGGCTCCCCGGGAACCCTTCCCGAGGTGTTCTGATCCCACAGTTTGTCAGTGGTGGCCCAGAAAGGGCTGGGCTGTGCCGCAGGGCGCCCGGGTTTGGGAGAGCTGAAGCTCCATTCAGCCCAAGAATACCCCGAGGCAGCAGGTGGGACACGGGAACCCTTCATCCCAAATCGTTTTCCTTGCTGGCGTGGTTTTTCTGTTGGGAATTCTGGCGGGTGGCGGGCAGCGGCGAGGCGTGGGCTCGCCCCTGCGAGAGCGATATTATTCCCTTCCTTTTGTGCCCCGGCCCATGTTTGAATTGGGAAACAAAGCTGAGCAGCTTGTGCCTCCTGTTGGAAGCCTTCCTATCCCGCTGGGGATCCGGGACCTTTTCATCTCAGCCCGGGCACTCCAGAGGCTTCTGCCTCTTCCCATCTTTAAGTCTTTAGTAAATATCAGAAGAGAGAAAATAACGGCGATCCCCAGGGCTCAGCAGTGTTACCTTCCCTACATCAAACAGAGCGGGGGGGAAAGGAAAACAGATATTTATCCTCATTTCAGCGTTTTCCACGCGGAGCTCGCGGCCAGTAAATAACATCCAGCCCCATTTTTGCAGCCTGGGAACACTGTGGGGCAGGGTGGGTTTTACTCTTTGTGTGTGTAGCCGAATGTTGGGGGGATCCAGGCCCTGAGCCGGGGAAAGGGAACGAAGCGAGCCTGGATGCTCCTGGAGCCATGGGCAGGGCAGGCAGGGAAAGGGAGAGCTCAGCCCTCCCTGGAACCTTCTGGACACGACTGAGCTGCAAACCAGGAGCCCTGAAAGTAACCCAGGAGTCAGGAGCGGCAGCAGGCAGAGCAGGGAGGTTGTGCCCTGGAGGGAAGGAAGTCGCATTGCTGCTAAGAAAGGAACAGTTTGAAAACATCCAACTCCTTCTCGTTTGCTGTCTCAGGCTGGATGTGAATGTCTGGAGGAAACTCTTCCCTTTCCATGAAGTTTTTGATTGCCTGATGGAAGGCAATTCAAAACAGGACAGGAATATTTCCCTTTTTTTTGTTTAAAACCCAAACTTCTGGCTTGGCTTTTGAAACCCCAAACGAAACCATTTAAATCTGAAATACACCAAAAAATGTTTCTACTACGTTTCGATGTTTTTCCTTGGAAAAACGAAAATTCTTCCTGCCACAGCCTCCAGCCACCCTGTGACTCGTGTCTGAGGCTCACCCTGTGCGATCAGCTCTGGGTTTGACACCCAGGCGGGTTGGCAGAAGCCCCAGCTCAGCTCCCCAGCTCGGGCTCTGCGCTCTGACATCAGCAGCAGTTGCACAATTCCCCGCTATTCCTCCTGCAGAGGAACACCACGGGAAGAGGTTTCCTGGCACAGGTTTGGGGGCGGCACTTCTCCATCTCACTGATGATGTTCACGTGTGGTTGCTGTTCTTCCTTTGCTCTTTAATCCTTCCTTCTCCTCCGAAGCCGTTTCCAGGCCAGGTTTGCAGCTGGGTCTGTGGGATGTCCCCAGGGCAGCTGCTGTCCCTGGTTCTGCTGCCCCTGGGGGCTGAGGGAGGGGCTGGGTGGCTCCGAGGTGGCTCAGGGGACATTGGGAGTGTCCCTTGCCCACCCATGTCCACCTCAGGAACATTCCTCCCTCCCCAGCGAGGTGGGGACGGGTCTCCAGAGCCAGGACAGGCCCCTGCAGGAGACCTGAGGGAGGTCAGGGCTGGGGGTCACAGAGAGCACCAAAATCTGCTCCTGCCAGCCTTGGAGCAGTGGGGAGACACGGGAGGTGACAGAGGTCATGGTCCCACCCCTCCCCAGTGTCCAGCCTTGGAGCAACCCCTAGGGCACCAGCCAGAAGCCCAAACTGACCCATACAAACAACAGATAATGGGGAGCTCACGGGACAGCAGCCCCTTCCCAAAACACCCCTGAGGAGCTGAAGGGCCTGAACTCCCCACTGATTTTCAGCCCCTTGGTCAGTGAGGCTGAGCCAGGTCCCTCCCCGGTGCAAATATCAGTGCAGAAGGGATGAGTTTGCTGCCCTGGTTGCTTAAAAGAGTTCCTGGAAACTTCCCCCCGGCTCTGGGAGAGCACGGGAGGCATTCGAGGCTCCCTCTGTCCATCACCTGTCCTGGGGCTGGCAGTGACAAACAGCACCAGCAGCACTTCCCGAGGGGCACCTGCAACCTGTGGCGCTGCCAGTGCCACAGGAAGGCTTTAAAGCTGTGCCTGGTGTGCTGGGATGGGGTTAAAGCTCTTCTCCGGGGCACGTGGGCGAGGGCCGTGCCCGTGTGCGGCGCTCCAGCGAGGAACGCGGCCGGAGTGGCTGCGCTGAGCGCCCGCGTCCAGCTCCCTGCAGCTCCCCAGGGGCCCCCAGCGCTCCCACCATTGCCACGTTCGGTTTGCTGCGCCTCATTATTTCTGTTTTCCAGCCCTAACGCCAAAGGAGGCTGCGTTCGGTGTAATTATTACCCAAAACTTTGAAAACTTAAAGCAGGGAAAATAGGCCCTGAAACAACTGAGGAGCGAAGTAACAAGTGTGAATTACGGCCCTGCCCTGTGGTTTGCCCGTGATGGGTTTGTTCCACCCACGGAGAGATGCTGGAGGAGGGAAGGTTGAGTGGCTTGCTTTGCTTAATCTCTGTGCTGTCAGAGTTGCAGTCCCCGGAGAATGCAGATCTACAGAGAAATGCGCCTCCCCTTTGAAAGGCAGCGCACATGCCCGGCTCCCAGCAAAGGACTTTTGTTCTGCTCTGATTTATACAATTCTCTGGGGCCAGGAGAAGTGGCTGTCATGGTTGCAAGGATTACTCGCGACTGGAGGCAAGGGTGGGCTGTGCAAGAATAATTTGTTCTCTTGGCTGGGCACGGAAATCCTGCTCCCCCTTCCGCAGGCTCCGTGCCCTGTGCCCCAGCCCTCGCCCACGAGGGGATGCTGACTCCCAAGCTCCTGCTCTGCCCCGGGGCTGCCCCGTCACAGGCTGAGCCCTGTCCCCTCACAGCGTCAGTGACAACCTGGGGACACTCCTGCCCCGGGCCCAGGGCTGGAAGGGGGACACTGAGTGTGTCCCCCAGAGCAGGGGGTGCTGCCAGCAGCTCCCTGCAGCCCTCAGAGCGTGCCCAGGGGGGACGTGCAGCACCCCAGAGGCGGCAGCGTCTCCCCCGTGCCTCTGGAAGGGAGCTGGGGTGTCTGGCTCAAGGGTGGCCCACGTGGCTACTGAAGCACAGGATGAGGCCCGTGGGCTTCCCCCAGGGCCACAGTTTGCTCAGGCTCTGAGTGCACCCTGTGCAAGCTCTCCATGAGGAGCATCCCCTGCCCGCCCTCGGCCCCGGCACAGCTTGGGATGAGGCTTCTAAATTCCCCTTCAAGGCGAGGGAAGCCTCTGAGTCTCTTCCTGGTGTCCAGGGATGTCCCCGGGGCTCCTGGAGGAGCTGGGCTCGTGGTGGTGGCTGTGGGTCTGTCCTGTAGAGCCCAGCAGCCTCAGAGGGCTCTGTTTGCCCATCCGAGGGGCACCTACCACCGCCACCAGCACCTCAGTCGTTCCTCAGTGACTTCACTTATCTGCTCCCGGAATTTCTCTGCTGGTTTGTTTTGTTTTCATCCCGGGAGGAGGAGGGTGGTGCCTCCACACGCACAGGGCCGGCCACCTCTGAACCCCAGCGCCAGAAGCCCTTTCCATGCTCTATAAATTTCATTGGGAAACCTGTTTCTCTCGGGGGAGGGGGGTGCCTTTCTTTGCTCCCCGGGAACGCGCCGTGAAAGGGCTCATTAAACGCCAGCTCCTCGCTCTGATGGAGCCTTCCGGACAGGCAGAGGTGACACAGACTGATGGCATTTCCAGCCGGGCTGTCCCCTGGGGCAGCGGCTGCTCTCGCGGCCGGGGCAGACGCGTTGGACGGTGCCGAGGTTGCTCTTGGCTCCGGCGCTCGTTTGTGGTGGGGAAACGCCCGCGGGAGCCAGGCAGAGGCTGTGTCCCGGCTGGGTTTGTTCTCCGTGTCCATCTCGGCGACTGTTCCAGGGATGTGAGCTGTTCCCGGCCTCGGGAAGGGCTGGGGAAGGTGAGGGAGGGAGGGAGATTCCCGGTGCTCACGCAGATCCCGTGGCACAGGGCAGTGCTGGCTGAGGACTCCTGCGAGAGCGCCTGTCTGCACCAGGGTGTTTTGTTAACCTCAGGCTGCAGCCCGGCCCTGCCAAGGCTCTGATGTTCTTGGAAAGCCCTGGGCTAACGAGACACCTTCCCAAACAACAGCTGATGCAGGGACTGCCCGGCTGTTGGCTCGGCAGGCTCCGCTCCCAGCAGACAGCACCGAGCTGGATCTCCCTGGATCTGTCATTCCCTGTCCCCAGCACTGCCCACGTCTGGCAATGGAAACTCCACCTTCACCCAGACCCTTCTCCACCTCTTTCCTGACAAGCCAAACCTCCCTTCTGAGGAAGGTCCTGGGATGCAGGACCAGTTCAAGAGTTGTGAGAACCCACAGTAGAAATCTTATCCTGCCCCATCCTGTTGGAAACCCCTGTCCAGCTGGAAGGAGGAAGAACCAGGGGTGTTCCCAGGCTGGGTCGAGGACGTGCCTGGGGCCACCCGAGGTGTGCTGGATGGAAGGCAGACCCCGCTCAGGAGGTGCCAGGGTGCCTGAGCAGCGCTGATATTCCTGTGTGTGGATCCAGCTCCGCGGTGACACAAGGCAGAGACCCGTCAGGAGAAATTCCCTCACCCTGGCAGCTCCCCCTGCCCTCAGCAAACATCCAGCCCTTCCCTCCCCGAGGCCTTCACCTCGGCCTGGCCAGGGAGCAGCGAGTAGCACCCGGCGCTGACTCCACCTTTGCTCCGAGGGTCTCGGCCACGGTGGCCAAGAAACATAAAGGCTTGTGGTGCTTTTTTGGGCCGAGAGTAAAGGGAGTTTGTGGCAAGAAGGTTCCCATGTTATATAAGTAAGGCAAGGGGAGCTGTGTTTGAACTGGCAGAGGGCAGTTGTTTTCCCTCGAGCAGAGCCCAGCTCATGGCTGCTTCCTCGCCGAGCTCTTGTTCATCTTGGCCTGAGCAGCTCCGGGTCAGAGAGGCAAAGCTGTGGCTCCTGGTGGGGGAGGCAGGGAAGGGAGAGGGGCGAAGGGCAGCACGGGGCAGTGCGTGTGGCTGGAGCCGGGAATTGGGCTGGCGTCAGGCACAGCCCCTGCCGGCCCCTGAGCTCCAGCACAGGGTCCAACACGGGGCACTCCCAGCCAGGGCTGGGTCCGGCAGCTGCCCTGAGCTCCCTCCCAGTCCCAGTCACTCCCAGCTTGGGAGCTCGCAGGATCCCAGTGGGAGCATTCCCAGCACTGCCCTGGATGGAGTTCGAGCAGAATTTGAGCTGCAGGACAGAGCCAATTTTACTGAATCAGGGCTTTCAGCACTTGCAGCTGCTGGGAATGAGTGGGAGCTGGACATGGAGGCGTGGAGCATCCCTGGCTCGGCCGTGCAGCACCGGGATGAGCTGGGGTGGGCAGCAGGCAGGGATCACCCACAGAGGGGGCACGGAGCTCTCTTTCGGCTGCCACCCCGAGGAGTTTCTGTACGAGCAAAGCAGGGGCTGGGCTCGGTGTGTGGCCACCTCCATACTCAGCACCACCTGCCCATGAAATGCAGCTCTGGGGCTGGGGCTCAGCTCTGCCTCTGCATCCTCAGCCCGCCCTGAGCAGCGTCAGTGCAGCCTCTGGGCAGCAATCCCATCTCTCCGGCCATGTCAGGGGTCAGGGGCGGGCAGAGCAGCAGATCCACAAACGGAGCCCACCAGCTGAGGATTAGCGAGAGTTTCCTGCCTACAATCTTTGCAAAAGACCTGAAGCTGACCTGAAGAAAGAGACATAAATGTGGTGCTTGGCACAGAGAAGGTTTTGCAGTCCCTGCTGGGTGAACTCTTTCCAAAGGCTCATCGCTGACCTTGGGATTGCAGAGATGTCTCAGGGGCGGCTGAGCCCACGGCCATGGGCTGATGTCTTTCTGCTGCAGCCTAAAGGGCGTGCCCCATTTACAGCCGTGATGCCCTGAAAGGAGAATTTCTGGTTAAACGGGGAACCTCTCTAAGGCTGCAGAAAAAATCAGCTTGAACTTTGCCAAAAACGTGCTGAAAGGCACCGGTTGGGGCAGGAGATGGGCCGGGAGAGTTTTTTCCTCGTTGTAGTGAAAAAAGGGTGGCAACGGCAGAGACCTTCCCTACCCCTTCCTCTGGGGTGCTGGCACGGGGAGCTGGGAGATCCTTGCCTGCTTTATCTTGGGTGGCTGCAGCAGCCCGTGTTAAAAGGGGATGAACACAACACAAAGGCGCCTGACTTTGTTTCGGAGCGCTGCGGTTCATGCAGGGGGATTACAGGCGCTTTTCAGCCCGTTACCACCTGGAGAGGCAAATACAAGGCGGCGCTGCTCGGAATCGGCTTCCCACCGAGCAGCCTCTGTTCTGCCACAGCCGAAGCCGGGCAAGGTTAAAAACGATGCGGGCAGGGGCTGGGCTGAACAATCGGCCGGAGCACGGGGATGTGCTGGGCTCACGGGGGTGGCAGCGCTGCCCGGGCCCCTTAGATTTATTTGCTGTCGGCTGCACAGGCAAGGGCCGGCTCAGAGCGGGCTGCAGGCTCGAAACCGAGCCCAAGGCCCCTGCGAAGGGAACTGCACCCCGCATTTCCAAAGGGATGGAGAATTGCTGGAGGAGTGAGGTTGGAGGCGGATGGGGCTGAGTTGAAGACCTCTCTGGTCAGGGGAAGAACCCCTCCATCCCCAGTCTCGGGGTGGGTATGGTGTCGGAGGAAGGATAAATGACATCAGGGCGGGGGGCCGGGTGTTCAGGGCTGTGGCTCTTCCCCGAGCCGATGTGCCCCCAGTGAGATGGAGTCACCCTGAGCACCCGGGGATGGAGCACGCAGCCATTTCCCCATTCCCTGCACTGCTGGAGCCCATGGAGAGCATCCCAAAGTGCCACCACAGGGTGGGAACGTGAAGTCCCCTCTCTCTGAGACCAGCCGAGCACCCCATGCACGTCCTCTTCATCTCCAGCCGCTGTGAAAGCAACAGATCTTGCAGCCAGGCAGAGTCCCCGAGCTTCGGTTTGTAGGGTGTTTATTTGGGGCTGTTATGCCTGAAAGAACGGGCTTTGGGGATTATGAAAACTGTGAGCTGAGTGTCAGCAGCTCCAAAGGTTGTTTTCAGTTTATTGCTGACGAAGCCTCACTAGAAGCAACCAGCCCATGCCCTCAGGGCCACGTGCCCAGCCCCTGCAGCTCCGAGCCAGGAGGGTGGGCACACAGCACCACACCCTGGGGCTGCTGCTCCTGAATCCTCCATCCTTTCCAAGGGCTCCCAAAGAAAATGCCATGGCTGGGGTGATGCTCAGCCCAGGGAAGCTCCTGCTCCCCTCCTCAGCCAGTGCTGCACAGGCTGGGGTTCCACCATCACTGGGGTTCCACCATCCCTGGGGTTCCACCATCCTCGGGGTTCCACCGTCCCTGGGGTTCCACAGTCCTGTCCATGCAATTCTCCTGCCCATGGAATTCTCCTGCCCATGCAATGCTGGCCACAGCCACCCAGGGAATGGATCCAGGACTGGAACCGGTGATATATGACCCAGCAAAATTTTAAAGCAAAAAATGAGACCAAAGTCTTGCTCCTCAGCCAGGGCGCTCTCCATGTTGCCCAAAGAGAGGAGAGAGGACCTGCCCGTGGCCACGCTGCTGCTGAGGAAATTCCCTCCCTCACTCAGGAAGGCACCAGGGGTACGGGCAGGACTCCTGCTGTGCCATGGGGGTACCCACCCCAGGCCACTCGGGGTACTCCAGCCCCCCTGGCAACAGTCCCAGCTCCCGACAGCACCCGCAGCGCTCTGGCCATGGGCAGGAGCAGCCCCTGGGGCGAGCAGCGTGGCCAGAGAGCTTTGCTGTGTGCCACCCACTGAAACCCAGGGAAAGCTGTGCCCCAGGGCCCAGCAGTCTGGCTGCGTGCCCCAGCAGCAGCGAGGAGCTGCAGCTCTCCAGCCACCCATCCACCCAGCGCTGCTCCCTGGGCACAAACACCCCCGGCCCATCCTGGGCAAGGCTCTGAAGTGGCATTCGAAGCACGCTGTGAACGATGCATCCCCTCCCCTGGCACACACAGCCCGAGGGCCCTGCGTGCCCGTCGGAGGGAGCGGGGCAGCATCCCGGGAAGGGCCGGACGTGTGATGTGACGGAGCCGTGCCCAGAGCCCGGCTGGTGGCACCAGCTCAGCTCTCAGCCACAGCCTCTCAGTGCCAGGCTGCAGCACATCCATGCCCTGGTTTCACATCCCAAGTGTCAGCTTAGCTAACTTGTCAGCAAGGGCAATAAATAAATCCCTCTCACTTGCACTCCCCGAAATGGTGCAGCTGGAGGGATCTGCCGTGCTGTCCCAAGGCAGAAGGGTTTGCTCCCTGGGAGGGAACGTGCTTGGCCTCAGGTGAAGGGGACTCAAGCTCCCGAGGGAAGGGGCAGCAGAGAGAGCATCAGGCTGCTGGGCCAAGCCTGGTTTTGAAATAAGCCATGTTTGTCCTGGTGAAGATGAGTTTGTTTCTCCGCTTACGATGGGAAATTCCCAGGTCTTCCAGGTGAAAACACCTCCATTTTCCAAGAGGAGCCAGCAGCCATGCCCTGCTCAGTGCCAGGACCTCAATCCAACACCCCCATGGCAGCCAGGAAATGCTGAGGGCCAAACACAAGAACCTGAGAGATCCTCAGCCACCAAGGCAGGGCTGAGGCCGTGTCTCCTCTGCCTCTCAGCCGCTCCTGGTACCACCCTTGCCAGGCTGGGCTTTGCCCCTGTGTGCTGGGTGAGACAGCAAGGTGACGCTTTGGTGCCTGGCACGGGTTTGTTTGCCTCGTCCCAGCCCTGGAGCCCCTGCTTTTGTGCCTTTTGAAGGCATTGTTTGCTGATGCAGGAATATCCCTGCGGGCCCTGCGCATTCCCTGACACCAGCCCGTGGCTTCACACACATCCGGGATCCCGGGAAATGCCGCGCGTTCCCGCCGGGATCGCTGCCTGTTGGCGCTCAGCAGCGATGTGGATTTGCTGCCGTGGGGAGCAGGCTCCGGCTCAGGGTCACTGCCAGGGCTGCAGCGAGCTGGGGGCACTGCCACAAACCACGGCATTACACGCTGGCTGTTCAGCACCGGGCAAAGCACAGGCACCCCAGAGCTTGGCTCGGGAAGGGGTCAGCCCGGGGAAGGCATCGGAGGGGGCTGGTGGGCACCGAGCACCCCGGGCTGCCCTGGCCTGGGGGGGATGCTTGTCCTCCCACTCGGCTCCAAAGCTGTGGCTGGTGAGGGACAGAGGCACCCTGCACCCCCGGGGGCGCAGCTGGGCCTCCCCACGGCGCTGCTGGTGTCGTGCAGGGCAGCTGGGCTGTGAAACCAGCCAGGAAAGCTCCTGAGGGAGAGGTTTTGCACATCAGCCCCTGCTCAGTCAGGCGTGCTGGAGGTCACAGTCTGTGTGTCCCCGGAGCCGCAGGTGTGTGCAGGCACAGGCAGGGCGGTGCTTCGGGCGGCTCTGGGCTGGGAAGGTGGGCGTGGGGTGGTTCCCTCCGATCCGGAGGGGTCTCCCATCCCAGGGCACAGCTCGGTGGCCCCGGAGGGAGCCGGGAGTGGGCGAGTGCCGGCGGCTCGGGCCAAGCTGGGAACTGCAAAAGCTTTTCTGTGCGGAGGTGGGCTCGAGCTCAAGCCTTTTCCCTGCCAAAGCATCTGCTGTCCTGCACGCCTCCCTTCCCCCTTCCCTGCAGCATTTCGGGCCATGGATATGTTTGATGTGATCCCCCCGCCACAGCTCCCTTTGGCTGGATTCTCTGTGGTTTGATATCCCTGCTCTGGCTGCCTGGGGGTGACCTTGGCTTTGCCGTGCCCTTTCACACCGGAAAACCAAAATATTGCGTTTCAAAATTGCCCAGACGGGTATTTCCAGTGAGCTAACGGGAAAAGGAGCGTTCCTTCGCAGCTCCATCCCCCTGACTTTGCGAGCAGCTCCAGCTGCTCCCAAGCTGCTTTAATAATGGATAATTTATTTGGCTGGAAATGCCCCGGCCACGTTGGGATCCTGTCCTGGGGCCGGTGGGTCTGGGTCCTGTGGTGATCCCTGAGGTCCAGCTGTGACCCCTGAGGTCCGGCTGTGATCCCTGAGGTCCTGTGGTGATCCCTGAGGTCCGGCTGTGACCCCTGAGGTCCGGCTGTGATCCCTGCAGTCCAGCTGTGATCCCTGAGGTCCAGCTGTGACCCCTGAGGTCCAGCTGTGATCCCTGCAGTCCAGCTGTGACCCCTGAGGTCCGGCTGTGATCCCTGAGGTCCGGCTGTGCAGCATCACAGATGTGAGAATGGGGTGTAGCAGCTGCGAACGTGCAGTGCCCAGGGAGGAGCCTCTGAAGCAGGAGCGCTGCCGGGGCTGCTCCAGGGGCACAGCAAATCCTCTGCCCTGGCCAGGGGCAGGACCTGATGTGCCACCACGGGAGGTGGCTGTGACCGAATCATCGGTGCTGGCCACCTCACCATTGCGTGGTGATTCCTGTGGAAGCTGGGGATGGAATTGGAAGGGGATCCTGCTTCTCGGGTCAGACCTGGGTTTTAATGCTGCTCTGTGTCAGCACTGCCCCATTAAACCTCTGTCAGGGTGCAGCCTTGGGCTGTGGGTAGCACAGCCTGCAGCAGGGTGGGGGACACTTCCCCCCTCGATGCCCCTGGGGGGCTGCAGACTCCCCTTCCCTGTGACACCCCCAAAACCCCCCCTTGATCTGCACGGGGCATCAGCAGCTCCCGGGAGGTGTCTCCTGCTGCTCCTGCCGTGCACAGCTGGCTCAGGCACGAGGAGCCCACAGCAGAAACTCTTCTGGGCCTTCAGGACAAAGGACAGGCAGGGATGTCCTCCTGGATGGAGACCTGCGGGAGAAGGGGGCAGCTGAAACCACTGGCACAGCAGCACCAGTGCTCGGGGTGTGCTTCGGAGCAGCTCAGCATCCTCATCCCAGCAAAGCCAAGTTCCCATCTGTAGGGATCAGGCCCTTCCCTGAGCGGGCATTGTGATGGAAAAGCTCCTGAAGGCCCTGTGAAGTCACCGAGCCTCGGTCTGTGGCCAGGCTGGAATGCACTAACCAGGAGTTGTTTTGAGGTCAGAAAGGAATAAGTTGTTTGCAGACAATTGATGCTGTTATTAAAAACATCCACGGCGCAGAGCGGGGGGAGGGAGGTCCTCTTTCCTGTTTGGGAAATAGTTTCTCACTGCATCCATCAAACGAAAGAATTCTGTATGAAAAATTAATTTAGGAAAAAAAAAAAAGTTTCTGGGGCACACGCGCCTGAAAATGAACCACAGCAGGATCAGAGGTTTGGCTCAGAGCAGCATCCAAGACTCAAAGGCAGAGGCCAGATTAAAATCCAGGACTGCTCCCAGCCTATTGCTGGAACCGGAGGAAATGCAGTTTCCTTCAGAGAAATGCAATCTCCTCTCTGTAACTTCTGGGCAAAATTCAGGGACTGCGGCTGAGGCCCGGAGCAGTCTCCCTCTGAGACAGACTCCACGTGAGCCTGGAGGAGCAGCTGGGCTGCAGGGAAGGGGAATCATGTCCAAAGAGGAAGAGAAACCCCTCAGATGAAGGGACTAGGCTGTCTCCCTGCTGCACATCATTCATCTGCCAGCCCAGGGCCAGCAGCTTTCCCAGCCCTGTCCCACGGCACCGAGACATCACCTGCGGTGTGACCTGAGGGGCAGCCCCATCACTCGGCCACGCTGTGGCCACGCTGTCCCACGAGAGCCAGGCCACCCTCTGGGCACCACGTGGGCACCGAGAAGAAGCAGCGAGGGCCAGGCTGGCCAAGGCAGCGTCCCAGGGCCACGGCATGCACGGGAGGCTGATCCCAGCAGAAAAGCTGGGAAATCCCTGTGTTTGGCTGCTTTGATCTGGATTAAATCCCTCAGAGACAAACAGGAACAGCCTTCCTGGGGCTGTGTGTTTTGACTTGAAGCCGTCAAAGTTTGCCCTAAGCGACCCCCGAGAAGTGAGCGGGCAGCTGCAGGCTCAGGGCGGGGCAGGGAGGAGCTGCTGCATTTCCAGGTGCGCTGTCCTTGCCTGAGGGAGGCTGTAGGGTCAGATTTGGATTCGGGATTGAGTAGATGTCTGCCTGCTTCATCCTCGGTGCTGCTGGATCAGTGAGATCGCTCCCAGCCCCACACCACCTCGGGGCTGGCTCAGTGCGGTGCTGGGAGCTGTGTCCTTCACAGGGTGTGTCCATACCCACCCATTCCCCTTGTCCTGCACCACCAGGCATTTTTCCATCCAAACACTGGCTTAAAGTAGAGGAGATCTGGCTTGAAGTCCCTGCCCTACAATAGCCCCGTGACCCCAAAGAGATTTGTGTTAACAGCTCACGAATTCTTTCTGTAGGAGCCTCACGCCTCCTATCCCAGAGCCTTGGGGTGGTGGAGCAAGGAGGGGTGACCCAGGGCAGGTGAGGAGGGGAAATGCTGTGTTCCAGGTGGGCGTGGGACCCCCGGGCTGGCAGCTGCTCCCCTCAGGGAGGGCGATGTGGCCTCAGAACGTTCTGGTGTTGGGGTG
The DNA here is from genome assembly GCA_013398015.1 of Oreocharis arfaki. Classification (NCBI taxonomy): domain Eukaryota; kingdom Metazoa; phylum Chordata; class Aves; order Passeriformes; family Paramythiidae; genus Oreocharis; species Oreocharis arfaki. The sequence continues at coordinate 25,262 of VZRR01012546.1, forward strand.
TGGATGTTGAACACGGGCAGTGCAGGACGGTCCCATTCCTGCACGGGGTCCTGGCGCTGCATTCCAGGGAGACCCCGCAGAGGATGCTGAGCCCAGCCGGGGCCGCCCGGCCTCCCTGAGCTACCCGAGCCCAGCACAATCCACATCTCTGCCCTGTTACACAAAACCATTCACAGTAGCACAGCTGCCCTGATAAGGCAGGATAAGCCTGTCAGCTTTTGATAAAAACCCAATCTCCTGGAAAACAAAATACAGCAGTGCCTTGTCGGGCGTCCCGGGACCGCCCAGCCCGGCCGGGAGCAGAAAGCAGCGGCGTGGGGGGAGCAGGGCAGAGAGCTCGTCCCAACACCTCCCTGAAATCCCGTCATGTCCTTGCAGGATAACAGCTGGGAGGTCGGGCTCGTCAGCCGGAGCTCTCCTTCCGTCGCCGATGCCCCGATATGTCCCGGAGATAAGATAGCTCTGTTTACCCAGGGCACGCAGGGGAGCTTTGTCCACAGCCCGAAGGTGCGAATATCCCTGAGCAAACACGGCTCTTCGCACCTGTGGGGCTCTTCCAAAGCCAGCCCCGAACGATGCCGGGGCCGGGTGACTGCGGGCTGGGAGCTGGATGCTCACCCCATCAACCTCTGTGATTCGCGCTTGGGCTGGATTGCAGGATCAGCTCAGGTTTAGGAAGACTCGGAAGCCGAACTAAAATCCATCTCTGCTGAGCTTTCCCATCCAGAGCTGAATTTTTATGTCATCCAGCATCCTTCTGCAGATCCCCAGACAGTTCTGGCTGCTGACACCCAGAGCTCTCAGCCTTTGCCACGACAAAACCCTCCCAGGGTCCCTCTCCTTACTTCCAGAGAGGGAAACTGAGGCACAGCGGAGTTAGGCCAAGCCATGGCAGGACCTTCCCTGCATCTGGGGAGCATCTCCTCTCCAAGGAGAGAGCAGCTGAGCAGCAGTGGCTGAGCCCAGGCCGCGGAGCTCCCGGGACAGCCCGGGGCCGGGCTCTCCACCGCAGCCCCGCAGCTCGGGGCCGCTCCGCCGGCTGGGAACAAACGCGCTGAGCTGCCGACGGCTCCCCCGAGCTGCCGATGGCTCCCCCGAGCCAGCTCGGCTCGGAGAGAAACCAAAACCCTTCCTGAGAGCCGTCATCCGTCAGGCTTGGGTTACTGTCTGGCACCTCGAGTGGCCAGGCTGAGGTTTGTCACTCACGGGAACGGGAGCGCTCCCAAAGCCACCCCGAGCTCCATCTCTCGGGGTGAGGCACGGCTGGGGCAGCACCCACAGGCACGGGCAGCTCCCAGAAATGTGGGACAGCACAGAGGGGACCGTCCCCTTGGAGAGTCCTCCTCCCTGGGGCTTTTGTCAGTGCTGTGGGATTTCTGGGATCTGCCTGCAGGATGACGTGCTTCTCCAGCTCCACGGAGGGTGTTATCCCCTGGGTAGGGGTCCCCTTTTCCTTGCTGCCACGGGGATTTGGGGTCAGGGGTGTGAACACAGAGCTGCAGCCAGCGGCAGTGCCTGGGAGGATGAGGCCGTGGGGTCCTGGCAGAGAGGAGGGAAGGCAGCACCAAGCCAGGGGTGGGGAAAGGACAAAAGGAGAGAGAGACACAGACGCCAGAGGGAAATCCTGCACGAGTGGTCTTCGGAGAGGTGGTTTTGGTGCAGTGGCACCGCGGCGGGGCTGCTGCTGGCTTTGGGGAGGGATGATCAGCCCTGGGTTGTGCCCAGCTCCGTGCCGGGCTCCGGCTGCAGCCACAGGGTCTCTTCGGAAGTGGGGCTGGCTGGGGCTGGTTTAACAATTCCCCTGGCCCTGCTCCAGAGGAGATTGGGAAATGATCTGGGGTTAAAACAACACAACACGTTTAAACACTCGCTGTTTGTGAAGTGGAGCCCGACCTCACAGGAGGCTGAATTAGCAGGGACCGGGCACGGGAGCGGCATCACTTTAAGCTGGGTCCGCCCTGGGGGAAGCGCAGCCTGAGCTGGTTTAAAACCGCCTGGCTTTGCTTTCGCCCCTGGCTGTGGGGAAGCACGGCCAAGTTCCCTGGCTCCCTGGGGCACCGATGGAAGCCGAGCTGAGGCCGTTTGCATCCCCGGTCCTTCTGGGCTGTGCAGTTTTAATCCAGATTTGCAAAGCCTTTGACTCTTGGCCGGGCTGGTTGCGTTATCAGCCGTGCGCATTTCGGGTAACCTCTGCTCCGAATGAACAAATTCTTCCAGCATCTGTTCGTGCTGTGGCTCTAACACTGAAGTGCCTGATCCCTCCTGGGTCAGAAACGCGGGAATGCTTATAGGAAAATGTCCTGGAGGATCACCTGGAGCTTCGGGGTGCTCAGCCCCACCACGAGCCCTCCTTCTGAGCTGCGGGGTTCCGGTTTTACAGAAACACAAACGATTTGATGAGACCAAGCACGTGGGGACTGGGATGAGGATTTTGGCGATTTGAAAAGCATTCCCTCAACCTGCAGCAGTTCAGGGCTGCCCTGGGGTGGTCAGGCTGGACAAGGAACACCAAGGTGTGGGGTAGAGAGAGGAGAAAGGTCTTGGGAAGCAGCACAGCCCCGGAGCAGCCGAGGGAAGCTGCTGCTGAGATCAGTACCAGATAAGAGAGAAACCACAGGGGCAGGGCCTAAGTGGGTAAATTGTTCCCAAGTGGATTCCCCTCGACTCTAAATAAACACTGACACTTCAGGAGCACCTTGGAGCTGACCTGGGGGGGCAGAGTGGGGGCTGGGGGCTCTGTGCTGTCCCCGATAACCCAGGGACTGTAGGGTGAGCTCTCCCATCGGCTCCTGCCTTTGGATGGCATCCGGATGAATTACAGGATGCAAACAATTCATTTCAAAGGATTGACAATCTCAGGAGACTGGGTTTGGATGGAGCAATTAAACAAAGCAAGCTGATGACAGGCTGGCATCGTCTCCCAGAGTGAAATAAAGATTTCACTTCTTGACTTTTCTCTTCTCAAAAAAATGAAAGAAAAAAAAAATGAAGCTCTTTGCAATCTGAATCTCATCTGCAAACTTTCTGCACAACACCTGATTCGCAGAGAAAATCTCCTGGGCAGATCCCAATCCTGGTCAAAGCTTTTGCTGGATGTCTTAAGCTGTGCCAGGGGAAGTTTAGGCGAGACATTAGAAAACTTCATTACAGAAAGGGTGGTTGGGCACTGGAATGGGCAGCCCAGGGAAGTGGTGGAGGTTAAGAAAAGGCTGCATGTGGCGCTGAGTGCCCTGGTTTAGTTGACAAGGTGGTGTTAGGCCATAGTTGGACTCGATGATCTCCAAGGTCTTTTCCAAGCCCGTTGACTCCGTGCAGGGAGATGCCCCTGGAGCTCCCGTCCCGGCGCTCAGAGCTGGCTCCTGAGGCAGGCTCGTGGTGAGGCTGAAGGCTGATCCTGAGGCAGCTCCCAGAGCTGCTCCGGGAGGCAGAAGACTCCGCTCCGGTCTCAGGGCAGCGCTGTCCCCTGCCAGCGCTCCGGAGGAAGCGAGGGCGATTTACAGCCCATTTCCAGGCGCTTTGAGTCCAGCCGTGTGTGCTGCACCAGGGCAAGGCCGGCTTTGTGCTCGCCATCCTGTATTGAGTAACACTGCTTTTGTCTTGGGAGAAAATGCCTTGGGTGAGAGGCTGCCACAAATCCCAACATTTCAATGCAGCACAACGGGCCCGTAGGTTCCTCCTCCACCCCCATCCCCACTGCTGAGGGACCCTGACCTGCCTGGTGGCTTTGGAGCAGCCACTGCAGGTCACCGGACACGTCCGCGAGGGTTCCAGGAAGGAACACACAGCTCCTTCGGACCTCGAGGGCTGCCAGCAGCTGTTTGCCACGTGTGCTGCCTGGCAGTGGGGAGAGCTTCACTGCCCAGAGATTGTTCGAATCTGGCTCAAAATCCCAATATCTGGGAGCTGTAAATCTCCCAGGAACAAGTCTTGCTGTTGCTCCTCCGATGCTTCCTGTGGGGCCAGAAACACCACGTGTACAGCCAGGAAATACCTCGGGAGGTTCTGCTGCTCCAGCCCAGGCTGGAACTGACAAATGTGGGAACAGTTATGGAAATCTCTCCCCCCATGAAATGAACCCAAGCCTAGGTCAGACCCCAGCCCGACAGGTTCACGTGGCAGGTTCAGCTCTCAGTGGTGCCCGTGGCTGCTGGGATCGGCTCCCGTGGCTCGTGGGGCTGGAGGATGGACAGGCAGCCACAGGGCCGGGTTGGCAGCAGCTGCTGGGTGCTCTCCAAAGGGACCTGGTGCTGTTGGGAAGAGTTTTGGTCTCACCATGCTGGAGAAAAGCTGATAATTGTGAGTGTCGACAATTAACCCTCAGCAGCTGATCTGACAGGACTTGTTCTTTCCTCTTTGGGGTTTGATCTGTGAACAGCTCTGGACTTTCTCCCTGGACCCGCTCTCAAAACCAGAGACCACATTTTGGGATTTGGCTGTGCCAAGCTGTCCATCTGCTGCCCTCTTTGGATGGGCACTGTTTCATCTGGCTCGGGGTGTTGCGGACAGCTGCTTCCCCATGGACATGCCTGGCTTGCCCCTGTTGTCTGCTGGGGTGAAGGCAATCCCAAAACCTTCCTGGGTTCAATCTGCCAGGCTCTGCTGTTCAGCATTTGCTTCTCCTCCCCAGCCCCCAGCATCTGCTGGAAGTTCTCCCTTCCTGCTGGTGGGCCTGACGATGCCCACGGCAGGGCAGGGCTCCCTGGGGAGGCCTGATGGATGGAGGTGAACCTCAGGCAGGAGGGATCAGGGTGGCACTGCCACGCTCAGTGCCTGAGAATCCACGAGCCGGACAGGAATCCCCTGCCCTGTCTCTACAGGCCTGGTTTCGGGCTTGGTTTGGGCAGTGAAAATCAGATTTTCAGGGAATTCAGCTGCAAAACTCCATCAGCTTTGACCAAATGTTCCCCCTTTTTCAGTGACTGAGAAACGCAGCCGAGCTTGAGCAGCTCTTCAGAGACAGCAACAGACACATCCCTAGCAGAGAGCAGTGTTCTTCTTTTTAAGCCTTGGCTTCAAACACAAGGGCAATAGATTTTCTTTAAGGAAATGAATCCCCCAATTTGTTGAGGTTGGCACAGCACAGGATTTTTCATTCGCCTCGTTTGTCATTTCCAGCTGAATCATTTTAGCAGGGACTTTTCTAGAAGCGCTCAGCCTGACTCAGACACCCAGCCTCAAACATTTCAGCCCAAATGCTGAGTCTGGATTTTTTTTATGGAAAAGAGAATGAGGGTCTCATCCTTGGAAATCCCGGGCGGGTGTCAATGTTCTGTTACCAGCTTCAGTGTCACAGAGAGCTGTTACTTTGCAGAACCAATGCTGACAGAGGGACATCTCCAGGGCCTCTCTGTCCCTGAGGCATGCGGGGATTTGGGAACTGACAAAGTGGGAAGTGAAGGGCACTTGGGTTGTGCAGCCTCCCCAGGGAGGTCCTGAGTCACTCCGATGACATCTCGTCCAGAGCTTTTCCACAGAATTGTCATTGCTGAGGATTTTCAGGCATGGAAAAGTGCTCTGTTCCCCAAGCCCTTTTTGTGCCAAGGGGGTTGTGTCCCCCGTGTGCTCCTCCCCAGGATCCTGCTCTCCTGCCTCTCCTACGCTGGGAGTTTGGCCTCATGAGGAGTAATTAGAGTGTGAGGGGCTCCCCAAAACCCCTCACCCCAACAGGGGGGTCCCAGCCAGGCTGGGGCTCTGCCTTTCCTTCCCTCCCCTATGGCTGTTGCTGCAGGCTGGGTCTGTGGCTCCGGCCCCATGGGCGATGCCAGCCACAGCCGCATTTTTTGTGGCGTGTCCACACTTCCCTCCATCCTTCAGCTCTGACTGTCAGGAAAGCCTGGGCCTGGCGCAGACCTCGTGTCTGCCCCTCGCAGCCACAACTCCGCCGTGGATTTCCCCTCGCCGGAGCCAACCCGACCAACTTCCAAGCCTCCCCCTCACTCACACCCAACAGCTCACGCAGATGCTTTTCCCTGAGCAAACACTTTTGTTTGGTGGTGGCCAGCTGGGGCTGAGCTGGGTGGCACTGGGGCTGTGCTGGGTGGCACTGGGGCTGAGCTGGGTGGCACTGGGGCTGTGCTGGGTGGCACTGGTGCTGAGCTGGGTGGCACCGGGGCTGTGCTGGGTGGCACTGGGGCTGAGCTGGGTGGCACTGGGGCTGTGCTGGGTGGCACTGGGCCGCATGGGAGGGCGCCGGGACCCCTGCCCTGCAAGCAGAGCTGGATCTGACCCCTAAATCCCGATGGATCCAAGCTCACAGGGCCACGTGTGGTGACTCTACTCTGCAGGACTTTGCCACCGGTGTTCATCCATGCTTGGCCATTCTGCTGCAGCGGGCACAGGCAGAAACCCTCTCCCATCCTGGGGTCAGCCAAGCCCCAGGAGAGATCCCTGCAAGGCCACGCCTGGAATCACTCACCGGGCACAGCCCTGGCAGCCGGTGCTGGACTGGTGTGGCCCAGTGACCTGTACTGGTGAGAGAGCTCATCCACCACATCCAAGTTCATGCCCAGCTGCTCCAAAACCTCAAACCAGTTGGCAGCGGCTTGAAGGGACACCATAGGGGACCAGGGACACCCCCCTGCTGTGTCCATGGGGGATTTCTCTCCACCTCCCAGTCCAGACAGGTCTCCAGTGGCTCTGGCTGTCACCTCTGTTGTCCTTGTGGGTGTTTCCTTGACCATCATGGTCCTCAAAAGTGACATCCCTGAAGATAATCTCTAGGGATTCCCCAGGGGCAGAGCCCCCCAGGATGGGCACGGGCAGGGTGTCCCTCTCAGGGACCAGGATCCTGCATGTCAGGATTTCTCCTGCAGAAGAGAAATAATGGCTCAGGCTGAGCTAGCACTTTCCTGGGGAAAAAAAAACAAACTTGTTTGGGAAAAGGATCATTTTAAGGAGACTGAGACTGTTCATAAATTCAAGTCAAATTTAGAGATTACTTTCAGCCTCTGGATTCTTCCATCCTCCCCTTTTCCTTCCCCCCTCCCCCCAATTATTGTTTGCAAAAATTAAAACAAAATGTTTTGGGGTTTTCGTTTGTTTAAAAAGCAATTTGCATTTTGAAAATTGCCAAAATATAAGCTTTGGGAGGGTGGGGTCTTTTGAAAGGGCAGCATTGTCGTTGCTGAATGAAAACCACGGAGAGGAATTCGTCCTGGGAGACGCAGGGCGCTGGGACGCGGGGCCCGGGGGACGCGGTGGCAGCACAAAGACCACAACCACAGCTCCCAGCGCACAGCCCCAGCCTGCTCCTCCATCCACATCCCTCCTTTCCTTCTCCCACATGGAAAATCCTGCCCACCTTGGCCTCTTTGAGGGATTCGTTTGACCAAGTCACTGGTTTTAACGCGGAGAAGATTCCGCGGTGCTTTCTCCGGCCGGCTCCAAACCTCAGCTTTCCTCTCTCCCTCTCCAGCCTTCTCCAGGTTTCGGAACATCTGTGTTTAAATGAAATCTGGTTATCCAGACCCGAGCCTGGCAGCTCAGGTAGAGATGCTCTGACGAAGCTCTGCACATCTGTGCACAATAAAGTCAGGGAACAAAAGGCTTGTGAGGTCCTTGGCAGAGTAAGAGAAAGAAGAGAGCGGGAGACAGCAGGACTGGGCTTAGCGGAGCAACCGGAGCCAAAACCTTTCATCACAGAGCCCTCAGCACCTGGCTCGTGTTTTGCTCGTAGCTGGGCCTGCAGGGGTGCAGGGGTGTCTTCTCCACCAGGTGCAAAGCAAAGCTTGAGGAGTGGACATGATGCCAATCCTGGGAGGTGATTTTTATTACAGCCCTCAGAGGCGTTCATAGAAAGAAAAAACGGGTTGCTAAAGAGCCGCTTGAATTCAGGGAAATTCAAACCAAGAAGCGGTGGCAGAAAATTAAAGCCAGGCCAAGTCATGTTAGGAACAAGGCAAAAGGCTTCAGCACAGCAGGGGATTAACCTCGGGCCGAGGCAGAGCGAGGGCGGGAGCCGCGTTTCCTGAGCGCCTCCATCCAGGGAAAACGTGGCCGGGGAGCCACACGCCCTGGGGACATGCACGGATCTGGAGCTGGCCTCCAAAACCATCCCAACCTGCTGCTGGGGCCAGCGATGTGCCCAGGCAGTGCCCACACCCCGCCCCTCCAGAGCGATCCCACCACGGCGTGTCCCAGCCTTGTGCCCACGAGGACTTTGTGACGCCTGGCTGGGACATTCCTTGCATTGCCCCATTCCTGCATCCCTGGGTGCTGTTGTCAGGAGCAATGGGATGGGTGTTTTCCTTCAGTCCCTGCATCCCTGGGTGCTGTTGTCAGGAGCAATGGGATGGGTGTTTTCCTTCAGCTGGACCAGGCCTCTCCCACTGGGCATCTGCAAACACACCAGGCCACAGACGGAGCTGCCAGCTCGCCCTGGCTGGTGGCCAGCAGTGCACAGCACTGACCACTCCGGCCCAGGCACTCAGGGTGGACGCAGGACACGGTAATTGCAATTAAAGCCGCACTCCCTGAGTTTGGCCCCTTCTGTCTGCAGAAACAGGTGGATCGGGAGGGGTGGATGCTGGAAAAGCAGCCAGGCGTGTGGGGTTGGGAGGGAATCGGTGCCCAGACGTTTCCTCGGTGCCTGGGAGTGGAAGGAGGGGACAGAACCAAGGCTGAGCGGAGGGAGCCAGAAAAAGCTGAGAGGTCACAGTGGAGGGGCGGCTGTCACTCCCTGGTGCCTGTGGGGAGCTCGAGGGAGGCTGTGCTGGTCACGGAGTGGGGCTGGACCCGACCACGCCTCCTCCCAGCTCCTTCTCTGCCTCCCTGGAGGCTTCATCCCCCGAGGCAGCCGCAATATTCAGGGCACTGACTCTGGATGAGGTCAGGGATGGCTGTTTCGGGGAGCTCCTTGCAGCTTCTTGTGAGGTTCAGCTTCTTCCCTTCTTCAGGATTTTCCCCATCCCTGGGACACCAGTGGAAAACTGATCCTGGGAGCAGAGCTGGGAGTTGCTCTGTGCACTCCACGTATTCCCCCACATTCCTGTGCAGCTCTGCTCTGGTGGCACCAGTGGAAATGTTAGCAAAGAACTCGAGAAAATCCCCAGAGTTCTGTTTTCCTGGCTTTGCAAAAACATTTCTGCTTATCAAGCAACCCAAAGAAATGCGAAGATTTTCACTCGCTCTTCGTGTGGGCTCAGCTTTGAATTTTAAAAAGGGATTTGCCAATGCAATCTTGCAAAATACTCCGGTGCCAAGTCCAGCTCTCCGAAAATACAAGTTTTAGGAGGAGGTGAGCTTTCATTCTCCAGGGAAAACATGAATTTCTGACAGATCTGAGGGAGAGCCAAGGCTTCTGTGAGGCCCTGCCACTCCCTGGAGAAATGTCCCCTCGTGCTGAGCAGCAGGGACCAAATCCTGTGGTTCGCAGCACCAAAGGCAGAGCTGCTCATGAGGCTTTGAACAATGGAGATGTGCCCACACGGTCACAACCTACAACAGCCCTCAGAGTGAGGGATTTCAATCCTTTTTCCTTTGCTTGAGCCGAGTCCTGAGGCTGTGCCATGGTGCTGCCTTGGGGGTTTGGTGTGGCCAGGAGATCATTCCCTGTGTCCCAGCCCTGGTCTGTGCCCGGGGCAAGGCTCTGCCCTGAGGGTAGGGACCAGCCCTGAGTCCTGCACCTCTGAGAAAAGGGTTTAACCTCAGCATCTTGGTCACCTCTGCAAAACAAGAGGGATTTAAACCCCCCACCTGCTTTGCTCGTGCGTTCTGCAGGGCAGGAGTCACCTCTGAAACCCTTCCTGTGGTGGAGCCGTGCTGGGGGCTGGGGCTGCTCAGCACGTGTGGGACGAGGAGGAGGCAGAGCTGAGCGGCTGCTGCAGCAGGGCACAGCAGGCTGCTCTTCCCGAGCTTTCCATGGAAGGGGAAAACCCACGAGGGGGGACACAGGAGCGCCTGGTGCGTGCTCCCGTGCTGCTTTTGCTGCTAAAAGTGCAGCTGCAGCACATGTGGGACCGGGCCAGATCTGAAAGGATCCCTCTGAGGGCAGGAGCAGTGTCTCCGGGCTCCCTCACGGCTGTGTCCTGTTGGGGAGATGACAAAAGCTCCTGCAGGCTGCTGGGCTCATCCCAGGAGGGCCAAACCGCGGCTCGGAGCCGTGGCCCAGCTCCGCGGCAGGAATCTCACTCCCTCACGCCTGGCAAAGCGCTCCCGGGCCGCTCCTGTCACCGTCAGCACGTCCGTGGCTCCTTCTCCTGCTCTGGCAGCCTCGGTGGGGACGTGAGGTTTGGCCTGTCCGCGTCAGCCGGAGGAATTCCGACGGCAGAGCACGGAGAGAGCGGCTCCGTCCCGCTGGGTGTGCGGGGACGGGGGGTTCCGCTCTGCCCTGTGTGCCAGCTGGGGATCGTTCCTGAGAAAAACTCCGGGGCTGCGCTGTCGTTTTCTGGGCTGAAATTTGATAATTGAGCAAATACAGTGTGGCTTTGTGTCGGGAGAGCACCGTAAGGTAAACAGGAAGGAATGAGGGATTAAGATGTCTCTGCTCCGAGGGAAGGTGACAAGCCCGGAGCCGTGACACCTCTGTGCCGAGGCGAGGGGCCCGGCTGTGGGCTGGCATGGCACAGCTGCATTGTTCAGGGGTGAAGAGCAAATAAAAGCCACGGGAAAAGAAAACAAGCTGTAAAATTCTCAGCAAAGCACGGAGCCCCAGCAACTGCCTCCTGATGGCCCCGTGACAGCTCTGGGGAGAGGCAGGCGAGGGGGTCGAGCTTTTGAAGTCCTGAAGTTGTCCTTTGCGAAGGGCCCCTGTTAAAATAGGCCCGGTGTTGACTTTAGGCCCCATATGGTGGAGGAATTGGACATCTCAGCCACAGCAATCAAAGCAGAGGGGCACTTTTTTGGAGTTTGGCTAACTGGGTGTCAGGCCGGGCCTGTCCCAGGCGGGATGGGGGATGCAGGGGCAGAAGTGAGGATTATCAGCATGGTCAGGGCTGCAGATGAGTGACAGAGCTCGTGGTGCGGAAAGCTGAGGGAGAAACCAGCTAGGAAGGTCTTGGAATGGTATTTGGAGCTCAAACACGTGTGTGTTAGAACTGGTGAGAGTGAGAATACTGGGAAGGTCGGGCAGGTGATGATGGAAACCCCTTCCCACAGGGACAGAGGGGGTTCCTGGGGTGCTGGGCGACGGGGGATTCGCAGCAGTTTGGGGACCTTTGCACTGAGCAGTAACAACACAAAGTGAGGGTGGATGAGAAGGGGGATGAGCGGTGCTTCCATGGGGGAAGGTGCTTGTGACAAACCCGAAGGTGTCACAGGGGTTTGTGTTCTCCGTTCTCCAACCAGGGACGGGCCCCTGTCCTCACAGCCCACCTGGAACCCTCACTGCGAGCAGGCAGAGGCAAAGCCATATTCACTGCGAGTCAGGACAGTGAAACGTGGTCTTGGCAACCTCATTTTCCCCTCCAAAGAGCTGGGCTCACCTCCCAGCACGGGCCGGGAAGGGACGTGGCCGAGCAGTCGGCTTCCCACAGCCAGAGGTGCCACCAGGGCCTCGCATCCCCCCAGTCCGACAGGGCACACACAGAGGGGCTGGCAGCAGCTCCCCGGGGTTGGCACCTCCCTGCTCGGGCACAGATGGTGACAGTGTCCCCTCTTTGCCTCTCTCAGCCTGCAACTGCAACCTGCACGCGCGGCGCTGCCGCTTCAACATGGAGCTGTTCAAGCTGTCAGGGCGCAAGAGCGGCGGCGTCTGCCTCAACTGCCGGCACAACACGGCAGGGAGGCACTGCCACTACTGCAAGGAGGGCTTCTACCGCGACCTCAGCAAGCCCATCTCCCACCGCAAGGCCTGCAAAGGTACGGCACGGGGGACGGCATGGGGGGAATGCTCGGCTGCTCCTCGCCCAGCCCCTCCCCGCAGCTCCGGGTTCTGCAGCTCTTCCTCTCGCCCAACTCCTCCCGCTCCTCCTGCTCCCAAACCGGTTTGGAATTGCTTTTTTTTTTTTTTTNGGAATTTCCTTTTTTTTTTTTTTTTTGCAATTTGGAATGACTTCTCGTGCCCCCGCATTCCCTGCCGTCACCTCCGCAGGCTCCTGGTGAGGACAAGGCCACCCACGTCCCCTGCCGTCACCTCTCCCTGGTCTCCCCAGGACGAGGCCATGGAAATAGAAGTCCTCACTGCCGAGGAGGATTTCAAATTATTTATTTGATTATTTATAAGCGTTTATCACTTATAAATTGAGCTTCATCTGCTCCTAGCTGGCCATCATTGTAAGGGCAGAGGGGCACAATATCCCAGCTATGGGTGAGATGTGGAATTTAAATCAGCCTCCTCCAAGCCCCGTCTGCAGCTCCCACCCCTCAGGCAGAGCTGAGCCCACGCACAGAACTTGTCACTCCTCCGGACGAGGAGAGAACAGAAAAAGGGGAAATGGGTTTATTTTGAGCTCGGAGTATTTTGAGGTTTCCTCGTGTGGCCGTGGAGGCGAGCTGGGCTTCAGCTGGGGCGGGAGCAGCAAGAAGAGCAAATCCTGCAAACGAACCTTTTTAACTCCCAGCTGCTGCTGGAAGAGATGGAAATCCTGAGCATGAGGTGCAGCAAAGGAGTCAAACAAACGTTCAAAAGCTAGGTTAGAAAATGCTGGGGTTTCCCACAGAAATCCTCAGCTCTTTTCTCTCTAAAGACTCATTTCAACAAGAAATGGAAAGCTTTTTGGCTTCAGATGGGTATTTTTGGCTGGGAAGTTTTAGGTCTCCAGCATTTTCAATTTCTTGGTTTGGGTTTTTTTTTTCCCTACTGAAAACAGACACTTTTTGCCATAGCAGAAGAGAAATCCCCTTTTCAGATAGTCCTATTCCCCTTTTTTACCTTGTAACAGCAATTCCAATGGGAGGTCCCAGCAAAGGCTCCATGAAAGGGTTGCCAGAGACATTTTTTTTATTAATTCAACTCCATTAATTCAGCCTAAGAGACACATCCAGCTAAGCTGCCTCTCCTCTCCCTTGCATTCCTCGTCTCCCACTCCATCCCATGCACGAGGTGCCTCAACTCACAACACACCAAACACCAGCAAATTAAAGAGGCTGGAGTTGCATTGTTTGAAATGGTTGGTTTGGGTAATTATGCAAAAATATAACATTGCAGAAATGCTTGCACAACGTCTCCTTCTTTTTAAGAAGGAGAAACAGAGAATTCCACAAACGTCTGCCCATGTTGCAGGGCAGGGGCGAGGCTCAGGCAGCAAAAGGTGAGCAGAAAGCAGAGCTGGGCAACACCCCCTGCCCAGCTCAGGGCTGCTGGTGCTCCCCACAGCCAAACCTTTAATAACTGTTAAAGAAAAGGTTTTTCTACTGATCTGGAGTTCAGATCAGCGGTGCAGGTAAAAGCACGAGAAGCTGAGGTTTAAGGATGGTTTTCCCTGGTGGATAACAGTGATCCAGCCGTGCCAGGTGCTGTGCTCTGTTTGCTTCCAGTGGTTTTCCTCACACAGCCTGGAAGTTGTCAGTGGCCAGAGATGCCCTGGGACAGCCACGCCAGGCAGGCCGTGGCATGGAGGCTGCAAACCACAGGCAAAGGAATTGATGACAGATGGAGCAGGGATATTGCACAGAGTGGCAATGCTGGGAGTGTGCCAGAGCCTGCCAGGCTGGAGCTGGGCAGGAGCCTGCTGGGCAGGAGCTGGGCAGGGGTCTGGGCAGGGAGCTGGGCTGGAGCTGGGCAGGAGCTGGGCAGGAGCTGGGCAGGAGCTGGGCAGGAGCTGGGCAGGAGCTGGGCAGGAGCTGGGCAGGAGCTGGGCAGGAGCTGGGCAGGAGCTGGGCAGGAGCTGGGCAGGAGCTGGGCAGGAGCTGGGCAGGAGCTGGGCAGGAGCTGGGCAGGAGCTGGGCAGGAGCTGGGCAGGAGCTGGGCAGGAGCTGGGCAGGAGCTGGGCAGGAGCTGGGCAGGGAGGATGTGGCTGCTGCGGGTGGGTGGTCAGGCAAGCCCAGGGACACCAATCCAGGGCTTCCCCAGCATTCTGAGGTCTGGCTGCAGCTGATCCCTGCCCCAGCCACGAATCCTGGGCTAGAGGAGTCCTACTGCTCCTCATCCAGGGGGATAGATGGGCTCATCCCAGCGGGCAGGGGAGCAGGATGCCCTTTGTCCTGGCAGGCACATCCAACCCCCGGTCCTGGGCACCCCCCTGGTGTGGGGGCTGTCCCAAGAAACAACAAAACTCGGGGTATGAGAAATTTTCATGTTCACTTTTGAGGCTCAGACAAGGACGAATTGTTCCCTGCTTTCTCCCTGGTTTTTGAGAAATCACCAAGAGCTCCCGGCACGCTGAAGCCCTGCTTCCAGCTCCTTCTGCTTTCCCTCTGCTCCAAATGATGTTGCAAGGGAAATTCCACATCTGGGTCCTGCAAACCCTCGTCCACCCTGCTCTGTCACGGGCCGCTGTAAATCAGGGCCCTGGTGTTGGTTCTTTTGATTAAATTCCCTCCTGATATTTGCCAGATTATTGGCACTAATGTAATTCCATTGGAGTAGAGTCTGCAGGGTTTTATAGCCTGGCTGTAAAACAGCTCTGCACTCCGAGAGAGGCTTTGCACACTTTTTGATGAAAAGATGACAAACGAGACGTGCTCCGAATGAACTCGTGCTGAGGCTGCCAGCACAAACCCCTCGTGCAGGGCAGGATTTGGCACCTGGAGAGGTCACATTGGTCAGGGCTCAGTGTTTTGGGAGGAAATGGGATTGTCCGTGTGCCTGCTGCTGCTGCTGCAGCCTGGGGAGTTTTCCGGCCGTGCTGGAGGATTTCATGCCTTGGGCAAAGCCCTAAAAGTGCTCCCAGCCTCCCTGCCCGGCCTGGCCTGCACCCACCGAGGGTCAAGACCTTGACATTTGCATTTTGGAGGCAATTTGGGTTGGAGCAGAGGGAGGTGAGACCTGTCCCCGCGGGCTCAGCCTCCCTCCTTGGTTCCACGGGTGCAGATAAAGGGTTTTCTCCCATCCAGCCGCAGGCAGTGGGTGGGGGGACCCCGAACCCCTTCGGCTCCGGGTGCTGCCGGGAGAGCCGAGCAGAGCCCCCGGTGACAGGGACAGTGGCACCAGTGCCCGTCTCTCTCCACTGACTATAGAGGGAGCTGCGTGACCAGCTTAGAGCGGAGCTCATTCCCTGGAGGCTGGGCCTGGGGAGATGGAACCTCTCTCTCCCTGCTGCTGGATCCCGCTGGGAAGCCGGGGTGCAGGAGGTGGCGGGGGGAGCACCCACGTCAGGCAGCAGGGTCTGAGAATGGTGTCACTGCCCCCAGAGGTGTCCCACTGCTGGAGTCCCCGTGTGGGACAGGGACAGCAGTGTGTCCATGGCTCCAGTCGTGGTCAGCATCCCTCCCGCCTTGGACGTGTCCCCTGTGACCACAGTCCCCAACCCACACGTGGGTGCGGCAGGCAAGCTCACAGCTGAAGCATCCCGAAGACATTGGGATGGCCTGGCTGGATGGCCTGCACCAGGGCTCCAGGGCTCCAGGGCTCCAGGGCCAGCAGGGCCAGCAGGGCCAGCAGGGCCAGCAGTGGTGGCTCCTGCAGGGCTCCAGGGCCCACAGTGGTGGCTCCTGCAGGGCTCTGTCCCCAGCCTTTCCTCACTGCAGGTCTCTGCTGGGACCAGCCCAGCCCTGCCCTCGGGCTCGCCTCAGGAGGGGCTGAGGTGCAGCCTGGGGAGACGCTCCCCTCTCCAGAGCTGCCTCATTTGGATTCCCATCTCTCAGCTCAGTTGTGGTTGTAAGGCAAACTCCAAGGCAACGCTTTCCAGGAATTCACCCCGGGGAGTTGTCCTTGATGGTCAAACTTCCTTCCCTTCCTTTCCTCCTTTTCCTCCTCTTTGGGTTCCATCTGGAGCCACTGCTGAGATGAGAGCAGAGCCAGCTCATGGTGCTGGCAGGGCTTGGCTTGGGCTCTTGTGTCAGGGCTTGGTCACCTCTGAGAAATCACATCCCTGGAGAAATTCCAACCTTCCCAGGCATCGATCTGCCAAGCACAGACTTTAATTTCTCCCCAGGACTGTGGAGACTCTCTTCCACTTCCACAAGAACGATTTTCTAGGTGCATTTCCATCCTGCATTTGTCAGAGGCTGTGCCTGAGTCACCCCTTCCCCACGGCGCCGTAATTCCTTATATCGATATTACTGCAAGCCCCGAGAGCTGATTTATGGCTCCTGCATCTAAAAGTTGTCATCACAAGCCCCAGACACACACAGACCATCGGGAAAGCTTTCTAGAAATGCAGCTTTAAGCTGTCCATGCTCACGGGTCGCTGTGGGAGTGTCCTGGGGCAGCTCAGGAGGCTCCAGTGCCACCAAGTGCCACCTCCTGCCTGGCACCCCCAGCACCCAGCTGCAGCATTCACCCACCTGGGCTGGGGGGCTCCCAGAGAAAAGAAGGGACAAGAGCATTACTGGAACTCTTAAGCTGTTCCGAGTTTGCCGAGTGAAACCATGGAAAAGCAGTGATTTTTGTTCAAATGAAGACTCGAGCTCAACACAAGGCGTCTCCCGGGCCATGCCAGCTTTTTAAAAACCCATTAAAATCCACATTTTAATGATGGATGAGCCGACACATTAAATCAGGCAGCTGCCTCTGCGTGAGGCAGAGTGGGCAGAGTTTGCTGAGTTGTGGAATTCAGGGCAAGACGCTGCTGAACCCTGGGAGCCGTGGGGAGGATGGAGGATGGAGGAGGCTGCTCCAGAGCCCCTCAGGAGGACCTGGAGTCTCCATTGGCACCTGGAAACCACCCCAGCACCTTCAGAGGGGAGACACAGCTCACAGCTGAGTCCCAAACCCGTGGCAGACATGTGGATGACCCGGCTGAGTAGGAGAATGTAGACAGCACTGATTCCCTGACAAGAGCCGGCTCTGCATTCCTGAAAAATCGCATCGTGGCAATGCTGGTGCCCAGGAGGAGTTTACTGGATGAACTGGGGGCCGCCCACCTTCCGAACTGGGGTTTGGGTTTCCAGCAGAGAAACATCCAGGAGCAATCCCAGGTTGGGATGTGGTTTGTCAGAAGTGGCGACACAACAGAGGGGAATTCGCACCCCATTAAGAAAATAAAACCAGACTAAAGCCCAGCTCTCCGCCGCCGGTCTCAGACTAAGGACAAAAGTTGCTAAATTCACTTGCACAGCCAGACCTTTGCAAATCTGCCAGACAGAGGAAAGAAAAGGAATAATTTGCCTCCCCCAGAAATGTTTTCCAATAATTGGGATAATTTCCTGCTTCAGACCAGTTCTCAGGAGTGGAAAGTCCTTCAGGCTCTCAGATCCTGAGAATTAAACCCAAGCTCGGTCCAGCTCATCCCCACACTCTGGTTTTCAGTGTACTAAAATGAAAAGGGTTTTTTTTTCTAGTAGGGAAGGATTTCTTTTCCAGTTACACAGATGCTTCTCAGAGCATCACAAGCCAGGGGCTGGGATTTGCACCCCAGGAGCTCCCACTGGGATTTCTCCCTGCTCTTGGGGTGCTGGGGACTCTCCCCGCTGGGGATGCTTTGGTGTCCCACGAGGGCTGTGCACACCAAAAGGATCCTTTCCTGCAGAGCTTTCCCAGCTTCTCCCTCACCTTCCCCACCGCCTCCTTCCCCGAGGCTTGTGGCAAGCTCATTATCTCTGAGACTCCTGCTCCGCTGCCAGATTTGATTGTTATTATCAGCGGGAGAATGCACTTGTAGGAACCCCGTTTCCTCCAGAGCCAGGCTAAAAACGCATCAGGAAGAGAAAAACTTCGCCTCTATTTTTTTTTTCCCCTTCAATAACAGCATTCCCAACCCACTCTTCCTCGTGCCACATCCCCCGTGAGAGCAGGGGGAGCTGGATTTTGCTTTAGATCCACGAGGACACCGTGCCCCACTGAGCTGCCGCTCTTGTCCCTGCAGCTCTCGGACCACGCTTGACATTTTTGATGGAAAAACAAAAGGGATCGCATCCTGCATGGTAAAACCCAGCTCTTACCAGCAAAGTGGGGTGAAGGAAGCCCCGGTGCCTCACCTCAGCATCGCCGGCAGCTCACAGATTCCTGCTCCTGTCACATGGGAAGTGGAGCCCTCGGTGGACAGGGGAAGTCTGAACCATTCTGGAACAAGGGAATTTTCAGGCATTTGGGAAGTGCTGCCATAATTGCCCCATTGTGTGTGTCACTGATGCCTGCCCACCGTGCTGCTGCCCAAAAAGTGCATTTACAGCCGGGCTTCCAAGGGCCCCTCCGGATTAGCGGCGACTGCGGCTCAGTGGAGGCTTTGTGGCCCCGTCTGTTCCTTGTTATGGAGGAGACAAAGCCAAGGTCTAATCTGTGAAATTTGGCCCAAACCTCAGGGCACCAAAGCCCTTGGCTCCCCCGAGTGCCAGCTCAGGAGGGGAAACGGGAGAGCCCTGAGAAGCGGCGCAGGAGGAGGGACAGCAGGAGACACCCAGAGATTGTTTGGCTCTGCCCGATAAAAGGAGGAATTCATGTTCTGCTGGCAAGAAACCTTTAAATCTCCAGGAGAATGTGCTGAGGGACACTGTGCATGAACACGATCCTTTGGAGGGCTAAATCCAGCTCCCAGTGTCGCAGGCAGGCTGCCGAGCTGGCGGCAAAGCAGTTAATGGTCAATATTTTAAGTCATTATCGGTATTCAGAGTTAGCACAGAGACATTTCCACCCCTGCTGCTGCTTTGCAAACCAGCTGGGACCAGGCTGGGTGGGGGCACAGCAAATTCCACTTTCTGTCCCCATAAATCCGTGGGATCTGCAGGACGTGCTGCCCGTGCTGGAGACGCTCTGGCAGTGCCTGTGGGCTCTCCCATCCCCGCGGGATGTCCCCAGAGCCAGCACAAACCTCTCCTCAGCACTCAGGTGCACGGGTACAGCTCAGACCTCCCTCATCCATGGACAAATAGCCGGGGTAGGGATCCAGAGGAAGGAGCCCTGCTTGTTTTGCATTGATTTCCCAAAGACAGGAGCCAAAGAAAAGCTGTAAAATCATCCTGTCCTCCTTGGGACCACTTCAAGGTCACCTCTGGGATGGATTTCAGCTACAGGGGTGCCCCAGGAATTCTCACACCTCAAGTGCCCTGGGAAGATGTGCTCAGAGGGAGCAGGATTTAAAGCACCTGAGTTCCTAAAGACGGCGGAGCTGGAAAAAACCAACTCTACAACAACCAAAACCCCCACTTCAGTAATAATGTCAGAACCACCCCCATAAATACTAAACCATAAGGTTAAGTGAGACATGTTGGCTGCATCAGGATGCTGCATTGAGGCAACAGGAGAATTTCAGCTGGATTTGTTTTGACATTTTGACAACAAACCTGGGTTTGTTGCATTGTTTTCCAGCAGAGGTTTTCTGCAGCCACATCTTTTCACTCCTGTAGAAGTCTTCAGAGGAAAGAAGGGAAGCAACCAAAGGGAAGCAATTTTTGGCCACGGTTCTGGAAAAGCATTTTAAAGCCTGGTTAAACATAAAAGTGCACCTAAGGCACGCTGGCTACCTGGGACTTGAATTCATATTTAAAACAGAGTGATTCCCAAATACAGGAGCCTTCATCAATGACTGTTGCAAATGAAGGGGTTTTTTCCCGGTTTAATGCCTTGTTGGGTTCCTGCTCAGTCCAGAGGCCGGATCTGGAGCCCTGTGGGGTTTGTGATCCTGGCACATCCAGGGTGACAAGGCAATCTGGACACCCTGGCAAATCCAGACTTTTTCTCTTGTCCAGGCAAAAGGATTTTTCATCACTCTGAAAACCTCCCAAGGGAGCAGCTTCCCCGAAAGCAGGGAGATGCTAATTCTCCAAAAATGCAGATCTTTTCAGGTACCTTCTCCAGAAAGGTCACACTTGAGGACAGCTGAGCCTGGAGATTTATGCCTCTGTTTACCCTTCACCACACGTGTGAGGGGCAGGATCAGCGGCTGGGAATACTCCGCCCCAACACCGGGGCTGCAAAAATATTTGCATTTTTGTCGTGCTGTTTGTCAAGCTTCAGTGGGGCAGAACCACCTCAGCAAGTTCAACCACCTGAACTGAAAAACCCAGGGGTTTCTTTTTATCCCAAGCACGGCCCCAAGATGTTTCCAAGCATTTTTTAGCCCCAAACCCGAGCTGAAGCACAGAAAGGTGGCGCTGGCTGGGCTGGGCTGGGCAATGCTCTGCCTCAGCAGGTTTGTACAGAAAACAGGGGCTGATTTGGAAGCTCCAGCCAGAGCTATAAAAGCCCACGGCAGCCAGTTCTGCAGAGCCCGGCCCCGGGGGAAATCTCCTGGCTGCAGGCGGCGAGGAGCTGCCTGGCAGTGCTTATATCCGTATATATATTAATCCCAGCTAATGTAACTACAGATGTTCTCATTCAGAGCCCTATCTAATCCTGTTGGGCCCTTGCCATGGTGTCTCGTAGCAGGAGTTCTACGAGTTAATTACGTGCGGTGCGAGGCAGCGTTTCCTTTTCTCGCTGAAAAGGTTGCCTTTTCAACGCCCTCAATGTCCCTTTGTGGCTGGGCTTTGAGGACCACTGAAGAGGAGCACCTGTCTGACCTCGCCGGCGCTGTGCATGGCTTGGCAGCCCTCCACCGTCTCTTGGCAAGGCGTCCCGAATCTTCCCCGTGGGTGCTCTCCGTGCCTTTCACTCCGGCTCCCAGCTGAGGACGTGCTATTGATTTCTGTAGTGCCCTGATATGAATTCAGAGATTCTCTCTCCCCCTTTCACAGCGCAGCCTCCCATCTTGTGGCTCTTCTGCGCTCCCTTGCAATCAGCCAGATGTTTCATTGACTCCCAGATCTGTTCCTGGAGTGGATGCACTTAATTGGGACCCTTCAGCGTGGATGAGCCATCCTGTTCCCTCCTTCCAATTATGCATCCTTCTGCACTCCGGATTTTGGCTGCTCTCCCCTCATCCGTTCGGCCGCTCCGGGGCTGTCTCGCAGAGAGCGGCGTGGTCTCCTCACATCTGGAGCAGCCACGCTCAAGGTGCTCACCTGGAAGTGCTCTCAGCTCCCTGCTTTCCAGGCCGTGGTTGTTTTATAGGAAAAAATCAGCTTCTGGGAGCAGAGGCACCCCCGCTGCTGCCCTCATTCCCCTTTAAAGCCTCCCCACAGATTCCTGCTCCTTGTTTTCTTCTCCACAGCCATGTTTTCAACTGAAAATAACTTCATTTTTTACTAGGAATTCTGCTTTTCTCTGCCACAGACACTCAGCAAATATCTTTCTATAATATTTTCTGCAAAAATGAACTCCTGAGAGTTATTTCCCTTCCCCCTGATGCTCTGTGGGCTGACAGACTGCAGACACTCCTTTTTCTTGCTCCAGCATCATCCCCATGTGCTTCTCTCCCATCTCACCGTACCCTCCCTGGGGTGATCCTTTCGAGAAAGGCATGAGGAAAAACCTTGAGTTATCCCCTCATAATCTCCAGGGATGTCCCAGACACCCTCATGTCCTGAGCAGAGGTTCCCTCTGCTCTGGTGCCTGCTGAATTTCCGCACCTCGGTGGGTGACGAACAAATCCACAAACGCTCGCACCCAGGCAAGTTCAGGAATGGAAGCCAGGGAAGTTCAGGAATGCAAACCCTTTCTGTGGCTCCCAAGGTGCCCATCAAGGCAGCGGCGATGCCAAAGGGGCGTTTGCACCGATCATTCCCCCGCTGGGATCCTGGTGCACGCTTCCCCCAGTTTGGGGTTACAGCCCAAAGGAATTTGGACTGGATTGGAAAAATCAGCATCAAGCACCAGCAGCCCGGCCCTCCACGGCTGAGGAAGGAGAAGAGCCCGTAATTGCCGGCTGCAAGTGTTTGCACTGGCCGGGGAACTGGAAATTACCTTTAATTGCTCCTAATTGCTGGCGCTGGTTCAGGTTCTCGAGGACAGGGACAGCAAATCCACATCTGCAGGCACCGCCGGGAGCACCTCCCGCCTCCCCGCGCCCGGAGCCGCCGCTGCTTCCCGGAGCTTCGGGGAGACACACACGGCAAAACGCTGCTGCCCGCGGGGCCCTGTGCCCCACAGGGACCGGTGGCACAGAGCCTGGCCCCGTCCCTGCCCCCAGAGAGGGTTTTCCCCACGGCGTGGCACGGCGAGCTGGCAGAGATCGGCCGGGATCTCCGCCTGGGGAAATCCCGGCCCGTGGGCAGCCGAGTCCCGGCGCCTCTGTCACTCGTGCCCTCTGTGACCTTGAGCACATCACAGTGGAAGCATGAGAGCCTCACAGGAGCCGGCCTGGGGACAGAGGTGACAATCTCAGCCAGATAGGGCTGTAAAAATAACCCCGGCAGCTCCGGCCGAGCCATCACCTCACGAGGGAAGGCAGCAGCAGCAGCATCGGGATTTATTTATTTCCGTGCTGTCCAAAGAGCACTCTGAGCCCTCAGCCCGGCCTCCAAGAGCCTGACTCTGGGGATCTTACTCATCACCAAGGCTTTTTGTCCCTGTTTTCCCTCTCTCGTCCGAGCGGTCCCACTGAACTGGGGGAGGTTCCTCACAGGATGGGCTCTGCCTGGAAGCAGCCCCGGAGGGGACGCCTGAAACGCGAGGGGTGTTCGTGCCCATCCTCGTGCCCTTCGCCTGGTCCAGAACAAACCAAGCAGCATTGCAGGCTCCAGGAAAAGCCCTCGTGGGAGGGCTGCGCTCAGCTTGGGGGGCTTGGGCCCACTGGTGCCCATGGGGACACCTGCCCTGGCCCTGACCCCCAGCCCAGCCCCCTCCAGCACCCCGGCAGTGGGACAGGTTTCCCCCAGCCCCTCTTTCTGGCAGGCAGCTCCCCTGAGGGGCAGGAGGAGAGGGGATCAGGGCTCCCCAGGGAGGGATTTGGCTGGCTCCTTCCCGAGGATGCTGCAGAAGAAAAGGAAAGCTTTCCTGCTTGCCTGCCTCTCCCTGCCACCGCTCAGCAGGGGCAGACCACAGTCTGGCACGGCGCTTGCAGCTCTTAGAAATCAGGGCTGTTAACAAATGTGCGAGGCCGTAATCCTTTTGGAGCAGTGATGATAACAAGCCCTGATGCTTTTTTCTATTTTTTTGGGGGGGGCTTTTCTTCTTTTTGCCTTTTTAATTTTTTTTCCCCCCAACCAGCTGCGCCGGTGAAGCCCCACTGTGGGAAATGAGATGGTGAATGCTTTCAAGTGCAGTATTTACATCCCCTGCCAAACCCTTCACATCTGCCCAGCTCTGCCGTCAAGGCTCCATCCATCTGGCCGGGAACAGCAGGTCCTCCAGCCCGCCTGCATCCCACAAGGGCATTTCCTTCCTGTGCCCGCAGTGCCAGCTGCCAGGGATGCTGCTCAGCGGGAAGGGCTCGAGCGAGAGCTCTGAAAGGACTGGTTTGATTTTTCTCGGAGTGCACGTGAAATGAATTCCCAAGCTCCCTGCAAGCAATTGCTGCCTGCCTGAGCTCGGTGTGCTGAGGGGTGAGGGAGCCCTGCTGGGTTTGTCCCTCTGTACCAGCCCTGCCACGGCTCCCGGGAGCCCGGGGAGTTTGCGGCTGCTGGGTGGGGGCAGCGGGTGCTGGTCGCCTCCCTTTAAATCCTGCACGCTCCTGATCTCAGCACCCACGGGGTGAGGAGTGTCCGTGGGACCCATCCCCACGCTGCCTCCCAGGATGGACATCGGGCTGCACCTCCATCTCCGCAGGGGGCTGTGACAGGGCCACCCCCTCTCCAGCGCTGCCCCCCGTGCCCAAGCGCCGGCCCCCACGCCCTGTGCCAAATGCCGGCTCTGTTCAGCTCAGTCGGGGAGGTTTGCCGGAGCGGCAGAGCAGCGGAGCCGTGCCGGGGGAGCTGCCCCGCTCCCCGCCGATGCCACATCGCCGCCCGTGCCCGCTGTGCCCTCCCCTGACCCTGCTGTCGTGTGTTCCCCCCGCAGAGTGCGACTGTCACCCCGTGGGTGCCGCCGGCCAGACCTGCAACCAAACCACGGGCCAGTGTCCCTGCAAGGACGGTGTCACCGGCATCACCTGCAACCGCTGCGCCA
Source organism: Oreocharis arfaki (assembly GCA_013398015.1). Lineage (NCBI taxonomy): Eukaryota > Metazoa > Chordata > Aves > Passeriformes > Paramythiidae > Oreocharis > Oreocharis arfaki. The sequence goes on from VZRR01012546.1 coordinate 49,161, forward strand.
AGGGCTACCAGCAGAGCCGCTCGCCCATCGCCCCCTGCATAAGTAGGTGGAACTTCTCTCCCTGGCTGTAGAATAGAGATTTTAACCCTTGAAAACCTGCCGGAGCCGCTGCCCAGGCTGGGGGGCTGCTGAACCCCACCAGCGCTCGGGGGGCAGAGCTGCCTGGGGACCCCTGCCCTCCACTCTGCCCAAACACGGTCCCAAATCCAGCAGCAGCTCCCAGCAGCTCACCTGCCTCGTTGGGGGTGTTCTGTGAGTGCATCTACAGCCCACTTTGCTGAGAATTTAGTTTTGCTCCATGGAACAGAGGTGCCCCAAGAGCACATCTATTTAGGGGTGCCATGTCAGGGCTGGGTGCTAAGGCAGATCATCCCAAACATTTTCTCTCCAAAGTCAGGCTGTGCTGCACTGGCAGCTCAGGTCAGAGGAGCCCGTTTGACGGAGCTGCCATCACAGCTGAGAACACCGGGATTGCTGAAGGGGCTCTTGCACTCACACAGCCCTCCCAGAAACACGGGTGCTTTTACTGTTGGCATCCTCGGGTTTGCTTTTCAATTTGCCTTCCCAAGGCTGCGCTCACCCTCTGCTCCTGGAACAACAGCAGAAGCCCCAGGTACAGCTCCCAAAGTGCCCCCACTGCAGCACCTGCTCTGCAAACACCTGGAGCCCCCTCAGCCCCTGCTGAGCTCCCACTGCCTGGGAAGTTGGGTTTCAGCCCTGTGCCCCTCTCTGCTGCCTGTGGGGTTTGCTGCTGTTGGATCTCTCAGTGGCTCACGCACCTTGTGGGACATCTGCACCTGCCCTAACAAAACAAAGCATCAAAATCGGTGTGCCTGGGATGGGATGGGATGGGATGGGATGGGATGGGATGGGATGGGATGGGATGGGATGGGATGGGATGGGAAGGAGGAACTGCTCCCTAAAGGGTGACTCCTTGCTGCTAAAAGGAGAAAAAGGCCCAGCAAGAAAAGTGAAGGTTGAAAGAATTAAGCCTTTGTTGGGGACCCACATTCTGCTCCCACACTCTTCTCCCCTCTCAGCATGGCCATTGCCAAATTCTGGGCCAGAGACCCTTCCTCCACCTTCTCCTGCTGAAGGAAACACATTCCAGGGTGGTTTGGGGTCACTTGAGATTCATTTTTCCCCGTGTCGCAATGGGACAGCAAGAGCCCAAAGCAGATGCTTGTTGTCCCCAAGATGTCCAGCCGTGGCTCCAGCCTGCTCTGCAGCAAGTGTGCACAAAGGTTTATCCTGAATCCTTCCCCAGGGCCAGGCGAAATCAGAGAGTAAATTGTTCCTTGCATCAGCTCCCTCGGGATTGCCGGCACTAAATAAAGACAGACCCAGGATTTCAACATGGCCCATCCAGGCTTTGGGGCTGGGCACAGTCACTCTCTGATTACTGTTTGTAATTCCCAGACTTGTAGCCATGACAAGAACACCTTGGGGGCAGGAGCAAGACTCCCGTGGGGTCTGTGTCAGGCCGGGCACGAGCTCCCCCCAGCCCCGGCTTTGGGGTGGCTGTGCTGGCTCTCGGTGCTGCCAGCCCATGCACCGTGTCTCGTGCTGGGTTTGATTGCATGAAGGTGAGTGACCCCAAAAATCACCCGTTGCTGGCTGGGCAGCACCCCTATGAGTGCTGGCACACAGACCAGCAAACCCTGCCTCTGTGGCCGTGCACTTTGCCAAGAACACAAGCAGAAAGAGGAGGGTGCCCTCTCCCAGCTCATGCCTGAATTCCACTTCCAAGCTGCATTGATGGGGTGTTCCCCCGCCAGGATTGCCAGGAATGCACAGAAATGGCAGCACCGTGCCCTAAATGCAGGAAGGACGTCCATGGTGGGAGCTGGGGAAGGAGAGCATCCTGCAAAGCTGGGACCATACAACTCCCTCCATCCACAGCCCATCCTTTCAACCAACACCGCCAGGCTGGGGAATGGACATGCAGAGCATGATGTGGTTTCAGCTCTGCAAAGCTGGCCCCAAATCAGAGCCAGGGAATTGGCACCAGATGTGTTTGTGCTTCCTTTAAATGTGGGAGGCAGCCCTTGCATCCCAGCAGAGCTGCAAGGCTGTGCCTGCACCCTGCCTCTCACCAGGGGAGTGCCCAGGGGCAGGGAGGGACAGAACAGGGCACAGGGGCTGGGCACAGTGCAGCACGCAGCCACGAGCCAAAATTTGTTGTTAAAAACCCCCTCTGCAGCACCCTCGAGGGATGCCTTGGTTGCCCAGTTCCTGGTTTGGGGGCTCTTGCTGGGGGACACGGTGGGGAAGGGAACCTGCAGGGACCAGGCTCTTTGGGGTTTGGAATAATTCCTCCTCCTTTTCTCTCCTCTCTGCTCCCGTGCGCTCCTGGCTGTCCTGCAGAGATCCCGGCTGCTCCGCCCACCACGGCCGCCAGCAGCGCCGAGGAGCCCGCAGGTACGTTCTGTTCTTTTGGGTGCTAAACGTCTCTTCAGCAACCATTTCCCTCGAGATAAATTGCTCTAAATGCATCACTCCTGTTGTTCGTACCGGGCCAAGCGGTTTCCTTTCATGCCCGAATGTGTCGGAAAGGCGTGTGCGGCATCCCGGGAGGCTGCTGCTCCTCGGAGCACCTGGGGGTGCAGGGAAGGTGCGGGAGGTTTTCCTGCTGAATCTGGGAGCGCAGGGGGGTTACCCCGTGTCGTATCCAAGTGGAACCACACCCGCCCCCCCGAGGGACTCCCCTGACTCCAGTTCCCTCGTGTCCCTCGTGTCGGATGGCTCTGACCAGGGGGCTGACAGCAGGAGCCGGAGGGTCCCAGGAAAGGCTGACCTGTGCTGTGCTGGGCTGCTGCCTGGAGGTTCCATAGGTATTTGAGCCCCAGCTGTGAAGGACATGAGGTGTAAAAGCTGTTTACTTTTGTCTCAGCAGTGCAGGAGGGTTCGTAAATGAAGGAGTTTGTACTAAAAGTGACGGATGTCACCTTGGATTGAACCCTGGGCCACGTCCTGTGCTCGTGGCCACGTGGGACACAAAGTGGCCGAGAGCTGAGGGAGCATCACCCCAAGCTGACCATTGCAGAGGACCAGGGGCCAAGGCTGGCCTTGGAGCGAGGGTGGGACAATGTCAGCTCTGGCAGGGGGGTCCTGCCTGGCTCTGCTGAACTCTTGGGGGTCTCAATCAGTTTGGGAAAACAGTCCAAAACTGGATTGTTTAGATGAAGTGCATCCGTGCTCTCCCAAGCCGGGAGATTGGAGGATGAGGAGGGGCTGCTGCTCCTTTTCGCTGCCAGGCACGAGGAGCTTTTCTGGGCCTTTTTTGGTCCCTCTCAGACAGGAGAGACCACAGTGAAAGGGCAAACAAAAGTAGCAGTGGGGGGTGAAGGTTTACAAACCTGCCAGTCAGTCCTTGTCTTATCTGAATCAAATCCAGATTTTCTCGGGGATGATTATCGGAGGTGGATGATTTCAGCCAGTGGGCTTAAATAAAACCAGGTGATCGCATTGATGCAGCTCCCCATAGTTTTCCCCTGGAAATCAACCTCTGCAGTTTCCAAACCAGATCTGGCCCTTCCAAATGCCACTTTGGGCCCTTTTGTTCCTGGCTGGTGAGGAAGAGGCTGGATGCAAAGGCAGGGAAGGGAAAAGCCAGCTGCAGCAGCTGCAAACAAGGAGTCATCCCCTGCCAGCGGCCAGCTGCCTCCACAGCCTCTGCGAGGGTGCCAGGCTTGCTTGGAAACGACAGCGTGGGGACGGGAGCACGGGAGCCAGCCCGAGCTGTCCTTCGGATCTGAAGCAGGGACCGGTCCCAGCCATCTCCCAGCGCTGATGTTCCCTGAGCAGGAGTGTGTGCCCGGGATCAGCAGTGCTGGAGCTGGGAATGGGGCTCAGCCTCCTCCTCGAAGGGCTCCTGGCTGGGGGAGCTGCCAGGCTGGGGCACAGCCGGCTCTTCTTGGTGAGGGTGCTCCCAAACCCAGGGATGGGGGGACTTTGCACTGGGAAGGAGAAAAGGCAGAGCCCTGGGCTCTGAGGAAGTGTCAGCCCTGCGGAGAGCCGGGAGCATCGCAGAGCCTGGGAACAAAGCACTGCCCAGCTCCCTGCGGTGCAGTCGGGAGGGGAAATCGCTATTTCATTCACCCTGGGGTAAATCTGGGCTCAGCCTGGGGGTCTCCAGCTTTGTACCCATCCAAAAGAGGAATTCATTCAGCCCTGCCTGGGCATTCTCTGGCTTGTCTCAGCTGTAAGCGAGGTGATGGATTGGCCACATGATTGATTGACTGATTGATCAGCAGCATCCAGCTCCCTCTGAAAGGTTTCTCACGGTGATCCCCTGTGAATGGCTGGGAGCACAATAGGGGAGAGGGGCTTCCAGTGAGGGAGCTCCTGGTCCCTTCAAAATAGCTCCGAAACTCTGGGGGGAAAAAACCTAAAACAACCCCCCCGAAACTGCTGGAATGCAGATAAGCTTCATGCACAACTGCACCGTGCTCTTATCAGCCCAGTGTGGGGCTTCTGCAGCCCCATCCCTGCATCCCTCCACCCCCAAATCCCTGCACCCTTCCACCCCCAAATCCCTGCACCCAGTTCCCTCCACCCCCAAACCCCTCCATTCCTCCTTCCACTTGTTCTTTCATCCCCATATCTCTCCTTCCCTGCAACCCTTCATCCCCACATCCCCACCACAGACAAGCCTCCAGCTTCAGAGCCAGCACTGGTGAGCTCCCTCTCCCCATCCTGGGACACTTCCAGAGGCTGATTCCCCTTGGTGACACCAAGTTCTTGTCCCCAGCACCAGCTCCCTGTTTCTGCATCTCCCCCGAACAGAAAACTCTGATTTCCCTCTCAGCTGGGAGCTGCTGTCAGGCAGGAATTTATGGGGTGCTCGGCTCCCGAGGACAGATATTTTCCTAGGAATGTATTTCACGGGGTTGGCAGCGGCTCTTGGCAGGGCACTCCTGGATCTGCACCCCGTGTTCCCAACGTGTCCTGGGGCTCAACACTGGGATAAATCCCGTGGGAAGGGGTAGGAAACACGCAGCCAGCCCTGGCTGCTCCTGGGAGAGGGGACGGGAGGGGCAGAGGTGGGGTGGATGAGCCGTAGAACTCCGTGTTGGTGTGGAGTTTTCCAGTGTAGTGAGGTGTTTCCAGTGCAGGGGTTTCCAGTGGGTGTCTGGCACAGCTGGACTGTCCCCACTGTGCCACCAGCAGCCCCAGCCTGCCTCCTGCTCCCTCTAGATCCGGGAAAATTGGGATGCTGCTGCTCAGGCCACAGCTGCTCTGGGCACTCCTGTCCTGGAACACCAAAAATCCCCAAGGCCGTTCATCCCCATCCCCAAATTGGCCCCAGGCAGCTCCAAGGCGGGGAGTGAACTCCCCGCGAGCTGCAGCGGGGCTGGGGCTGTGTGTGGGGCGGTGTGGGGGGTTGTGTGAGGGGCGGTGTGGGGTGGGTCCCCCTCTGACCCTGACCGGAGCTCCCAGGGATGGACCAAAGGCACCCAAACCGTGCCCAGACCCAGCTGCCCGGGAGCTGCTGGGCCACAGCCGGGACTGGAGGGGCCGAGCACGAGGGGCCTGCCAAGGGCACTCCCGTGATGGGGTGGGGACAGCCTGGGCACATCCTGGAGGTGCTGAGATCCTGCTGCAGCGCTGGGGCTGCGGAGGTGGGAAGGGGCTGCGGAGGTGGGAAGGGGCTGCGGGCTCCCGGGATTCCCTCGCTGCCGCTTTCCAGCCGCTCCGGGCGAGAGGCTTTAATCTAATTACATGCTTTATTTGCGCCAATTTGTTTTTCAATCAATCTTGCTCAGCCAGAAGAAAGGAGGCTGCTGCGGGCTCATTTGCACCTTCTTGTTCCAAGGGAGAGGTTAATGGCCGTTATCCGCTGGGATCCGCGCTCCCGCCTCTCCTCGGCGGCGCTGCCCGGCCGGGAGCTCCGGGAATCTCCCCCCGCACACAGGCAGCGAGCTCCCGGTGTGCCCGGAGCAGCCGGGGATCTTCGGGACACGCCGAGTGTGAGGATCCGCTGCAGGCAGGGCTCGGGATGCTCCTGCCAGGTGCTCCCGAGGAGCCGTGGCGTCCTGCGGGAAAGATTTTGTGTGGGAAGGTTTGGGTTTGCAAGGCACCAAAACAAACAAACCAAAAAGAGTGGCAATGACTCCTGCCGCTTTCCCTGCCCCGCCGAGCAGTGCTCGGTGCTCTGGTGGCTGTGCCCGGCACAGGGCAGGGCTGGCCTCGGTGCCCCCCACACTCCTGCGCTGGCGCCAAGGGCTCCTCAGCCCGCTTTGGGGACCAGAAGATGCTCTGGGGCCCAGCAGGTGCCTCTGCCTTGACCGGGTGGTCACAGACCCACCTCAGCTCGTGGGACAAATCCCTGCCAGCTCTTGGAGACTGCTGCTCCCAGCTGGGAGGTGACCAGGGACAGACCACAGTCACCTGGTTAAATACAACCCGATGCCAGAGGCTTGCTGGGCACCAGGGCTTGGCACAGACCCTCTGGGGGTAGATCCAGGCCCCTGGAATCTCTGCCCACAGGCTGGGACTGCTTCAGACCTGGGGACTGTCCTGTAGAGAACACAACGGGCATGGCTGGAGCAGCCCAGCCCCAGCTCATCCCAGCTCCAAGGCCTGGAAAGGATGTGCCTCCCTTTTCCATCTCCTGGCCGTGCTGGAGGGATGGCCAAGGCCACCTGCTGGGGACACCGGCTGCCCTGCAGCTGGCCAGGGATGAAGGGCACTAATTTGCACGTGATAATTGCAAAGGGCATCGTGCAGGACAGCTGGGTCACGGCCAGGTGAGGGGAGAAGAGCAAATCAGTGATAACTGACCCAATTTAGTGATAACAGCCCCAGTTTGTGATAACAGCCCCAGTTTGTGATAACAGACCCCTGCTCCGTTCAGTGGCCGGATGAGGGTGCAGCAAAGCGCAGGACGAGCAATTCCACAGCTAAACTGAATAACCTGGAAAGGATTCTCTGCCTCAGCTTTGCTATTTTATTAAAGCTTCTTTGCGTTAGAGCAGCCAGCTCTGAGACAAAGACTCCCAGTGGAGTCCAGCCCAAATTAAATTACAGCAGTGATCCCTCACAGTCACCGTGTGCTCCCTGAGCCAGACACTGCAGTCCCTGCACTCGTCCCACAGGGATGATCCCATCCATGCTCCCTGGGAAAGGACAGGGCTACTCCAGAGCATCCCCTCCCTCAGGACGTGCGGTCAGCACAGGCCCAGAGCCAGAAGCTTGGAGCAAGCAGAGCTGGAGCTCTCTAAATGACTCTAACAGTCCTTCCCTGGGACTGATGGAGGACATGGTAAAATAATTCTTTGGGATGGAAGCGAGGGGCAGCCTCAGTGCTGTGGGAAGTGAAGCAGGAGTTCAGGGTCCTCAGGGAAATCTCCAGAGGTCTGAGAGCTAAAGGCATCCCTGCCACAAGTGCTCCAGGGCGATCCTGTCCTGTCCTGGTGCTGGGCACTGCTGGATTGCATTTTATCCTGTGTCCCTTGGGAATGTGGCTCCTGACTGCCTTCGGGATGCTCTGGGATAGCTCACAGAGATGTTTTCAGAAATGTTTGGATCCATGTGCTTTTCCTCCAGGCCACAGCCACAAGCTGAGGATGTGAGGTTGCTGCCTGTGAAAGGGGCTGGAAATTTCTTTCCAGAGCCTGGAGGAGCTCTCAGTCCCATGGGGATGGGGCAGCAGGAAGCTCTGCAGAGCCATGGAGCAGTTGGACACGATGTCCTGAACATCCCACAGGGCTGCAGCAGTTCTTGGGAGCACCTGGAAGAGTTTTGTGGTTGTTGGATGGGCTCAGGGAGCCAGCCCAGGGCTGTGGTTGAGAGCAGGGGTCTCTGGGCACAGACACAGCTGAGAGCTGGGATTCCCCAGCTCCTGGTGAAGGGAGGGATTGCCCAGGTCCAGCTTCCAAAAACACACAAAAATGCACCTTCCTCCCCCTGGGCACTCGTGGGGGTTCCACAGCACTGAAACACAAACCCCATCCCCCAGGCGGGGACAGACCCTCCCGTGGCAGGGGCTGCTGGAAAGCCCCGAGCTGCAGCAGTGTGCAGCTTTAGGGATGCCTGCGGAGGAGTTCAGCTGGGACTTGTCCAGAGCCAGTGGGGACCTGGGAGCTGCTGTGTCCCCCACGGGAGGGGCAGCTCCTGCACGGAGGATTTGTGACCAGTAACACTGGGGAGGGAGAGAGAGGGGCAGGAGTCTGAAAGCTGTTCAGCACCAGCCTCCCCTTGCATTAGAGCAAATCAAACCAGCCCCACTGATCTGCGCTGACCCACTCTGGGGACATCTGGGACCCCAGGCAGACCCCATTCCCATTTTCTCCATCCTGCTCTCTCTGGTGAAGGAATCACCGATTTGGGATTTGGTATTTGGAGCTGCACCTTCATTCAGTGGCTCAGGCTGGTTGCACATCCCCCCCAGTGACAAGAGGAGATGGGGGCACCCAGACCCCCACTCGCAGAGCCCCCGGAGAGCACAACCCCTGGGAGGGAAGGCAGGAAAACGCCCCTCACCCCCAAGGGCTGAGGTCAGGCTGTCAGGGCTGGGGCTCCCCTCCCAAGCCACACCACCTCCTCCTTGGATCGCAGCCCACAAAGGCATTTAGGGCCCTACCTGGGGGAAATCAATGGGAATTTAGCTGCATAAATTGGGATTAGAACTCTGAATCCCCTTGGGGATCTAAGCCTTATATCTGCATTTCCAGTTAGGTACCCAGGCCAAGAAATGTGGCTTTAATCGCTCTATCATGTCAGAATCAAGGGGCCTTTAATTTCCGTTCCCGCCATGTGGCTTTCGCAGCGGCTCAAAGCTGATTTTGGAACTGCAAGCGCAGCAAGAGGCGCCTGGTGCAGGGTCTTCCCTGCAGCAACACTCGGCACCCCCAGCCCTGCTGCCAGCACCTCCTTCCTGCCCGGCCCTGGGAGCACCAGCGCTCCGGGAACTGCGGCATTCAGTAACAAATCGTGGGACGGCACTCAGCACCCCGCAGCTCTCGGCCTCATCACAGCAACCCCAGACAATCCCCAAAACGGAGATGTTTAAACAGAGAAAATTCAACTTTCTGGAGGAAAAAAAAAAAAAAAAGAAATTAAGCAAAACAAAGAAGGTGTTTAGCTGTGAAAAGTCTCTACCCAGCCAGAGAATTAGTTCTATCAAGGGGATGGGCTGAGCTGCAAAGCTGCTGAAGGCTGTGCTGACACGTTTTACTGAGCTGCGAGCGACACGAACCAGCCGCCCGCCACCTGCTCCCTCTGTGAACGAGCGGCTCCAGCGGCCTCTTCCCGATCCCCATCCCCATCCCCATCCCGTCCCGCTCTGTTTATCCGGGAAACGCGGGCAGTTTGTGCTTTCCCCCAGCCCATCCAGGGCAGGAGCGGGATGGCCCCGCTCAGGCGGCACCAAGGGCTGGGTGTGCTTCGGGCTTGTGGCTCTGAAACACGGATTTGCACTGGAATATTTGTGCAGCTGAGCAGCCTCGGGGAGGAAGGAGCCGGGGGCTTGGATATCACCACGGGTTTGTCCTGCCCCGTGGGGCTGCAGCCAGGGGGGGTTGGGTGCTTCAGGAGGGTGGCTGGGTTGGACATGGGCTGAGAGGGGCTCAGGGAGGTCCTGGTTCTGTTGAGAGCAGCTGAGCCCTGCCAGGGGCAGGAGGGCAGGGCTGGACAGCAGCAGGGCGAGACCGAGCCTTGCTCTGCGCCCCGTGGGCGGGGGACACTTGTGCAGCACAGTGGGACAGGGAGCTGGGCCTGAGCCCGTCCTGGTGCCCCCCTCGTCACTCCGGCAGGACCTGCCGGACAGGAGCTGGGCACTGACCCCCTGCTGCAGGTACCAGGGTGCTCCCCACACCAAGGGCTGTCCTTCAGGCAGCTCCGTTCATTCTCAGCCTGGTTTGTGGCTGGGCTCTGGCACCACCTTCCACGGGCAGGTTATCCCAGGCTGATCCTCTGCAGCCTCATGGAGAGGGGTGAGAGGGACCTGCAGGACAAGGAGCCTCTGGCACAGCCAGGCAGCACAAGTCCTGGGACTCCAGAGGTTTGTCACAGAAACATTTGGGGACAGATTCTGCGAGAGTCTCACATCGTTTGTGCCTCCTGTGCACACCCACGAGTCACTGAGCTCCGCATCCCTCCTCTCCTCCCCTTTCTGCTGGCTGATCCTTCCTCCCTTCCTTTCCCCAGCTCCATCATCACTTTCCAGTGGGGAGCAGCAGCTCAGCAAATCTTCCCCAGAGCCCGGGCTGCTGCAGAGTCCCTTGGTGAGGAGAGCAGGGTCTGTCCCTGGCAGCACTGACACAACATCCCACAGCATCCCCTCCGTGCGCTGTCCCTAAGGCAGAGGGACCTCGCAGCACCGCCCCACACACACAGAGCTCAATGCTTGGCTCAGAGAAATCCCATTTGACCTCCTGAAGAGGCCCCTGAGGATCTCCAAGTCACCCAGGAGGCAGAGGAGCTCTGCACAAGGGAGACAAAGGAAATGAACCAGAACAAATCCCCCACCCACGGAAACCAGCGCTGGCATCTGGTGACTCCCAGTGATTTACACCAGCTGGCTCTGGCCAGGCCGGCTCAATTCAAACCAACTGAGGCTGTGGCACAGCCCGTGGTGCTGGGGGACGAGGAAGAGAAGGGCAGGGCAGGGCAGGGCTGTGTTCAGGCAAAGCAGGGTCAGCCCTGGCTGGAGCTGGGTGTCTTGAGCCCCTGGTTGTCACCCTGGGAGAAGCAGAGGCTGTGGGTGCTGTGGGCACGGGGTGCTGTCCTGCAGGGTGTGGGGGGCAGCTGAGGAACCCCACAGCCTCCCTGGCTGGCAAACAGCCCTGGGATGGATTCCCAGAGGGGAGTTATCGTGGCAGTGGTGCAGGGACGGGGAGCTCAGCTGTGCTCAGGGATGTTCCTGTGGGGAGAGGTTGCTGAGGTCACTTGGGGTTGCTCTTGTGAGGGTTCTGGACTGGACTCCAGAGCAATGGTGTCTCTGATTGCTGCTTTTTGGATGGGATCCCAGAAGCAGTGGGGCTGCAGCAGGATCTGCTCCAGGTGTGCTCTGCCAGCCTGGCTGCTGGACATCCCCTGTGGGGCTGAGCCATGAATGTGCCGGTGGGCACTGCTGCCCACCCCAGTGCTCAGGGCCAGCTGCTGGCCAGCGGGTCCTGGCTTTGGCCAGGCCAGGAGGGACGTGCAGCCAGAGCTTGTCCCTGCTCTACTGCTCACTGCCCCCCTGTCCTTGTGCTGCCCGGGGCTGAGGTGGCACAGCAGCAGTGAATATCTACAGAGCCCTGGGATTTCTGTGCCAGGGACAACCATCACCGGGTTTATCACAACCACACCGCTGTCCTGAGGACATCAGCAGCCTGGGCTGGGCAGAGTGGTGCCAGCAGCCTGGCAGAGCAGCCGATGGCCTGTCTGCCCCTTGGCAAGCCCTGCTCCCCCAAAAAGCTCAGGGGAAGCTTCCCTGGGCTCTCAGGTCACTGCACAGACATTCAGTTCCCTTAGAGACTTTTCCTTCAATGTTTATGGCCAGGAACATCTTACAGTGCATTGGATCAGGAATGTTTCTGTTCCCTGAGCTCAGGGACACCAGGCAGCCACGTCCCACCGCGTGGTGGCATCCTGCCACGTGGGCATGGCTGGGGCTTTGCGAGCAAATCTCCATCCCCTGAGCCACAGTTTTTATGGAATATCCACTCCTTTCTCAGTGCATTTCAAGGTTTACTTGATGTTCAGAAATGTGAGATGAGAAAAACAAACGGAAGGCATCAGTGGCTGCAAGCCCTGAGTCTTCGGGGTTTGGAGGGGCCTTGGCTGGGGTGCAGCTGGGCAGCGATCTCAGCTGGGGCTCTTGCAGGAGGAACATCCCAGGGTTTGGGTTTGGCCCTGGCTGGGTCCTGCTGGAAGAGCAGGAAGCCTTGTACTCCTGAGGGTCTCTGCAGCAGAGCGGGAGCAGCAGGGAGCCACGGGGCAGGAGCGTGGGGCTGAGCTGGGGCTGAGCTGGGCGCTCTGCATGGCCAGAGAGGGGCTGGGGCACACGTGGCTCACAGGGGTTGGTGCTGAAGTGCTTCCTGATGGTCTTGGCACCACACTCGTGTGGGTGCCCGGCTCCCCGGCTTCCTTCTCTTGTTGGTTCCCCCACTCCCGCGGAAAAAGAAGCTGCTGCTTGCCTCAGGCTGCGCTGGGCTCCGCTCCACGAGGCCTCCCGGAGCATCTCCTCTCCACCTGATGCAGGGGCAGGTCCGGGGGAGCAGCGGCTCCTGGGGCAGGGCTCAGTGTCCCCGTGGGCTCCAGGGCCGTGCCAGGCTCCAGGGCTGTGGCAGTGCCAGGCTCCAGGGCTGTGCCAGGCTCCAGGGTTGTGGCAGGGGGCGGCGCCGGGGCCAGAC
>VZRR01012546.1:61850-150704 GCA_013398015.1 Oreocharis arfaki
GTGCCAGGCTCCAGGGCCGTGCCAGGCTCCAGGGCCATGCCAGGCTCCAGGGCTGTGGCAGTGCCAGGCTCCAGGGCCATGCCAGGCTCCAGGGCCGTGCCAGGCTCCAGGGCTGTGGCCGTGCCAGGCTCCAGGGCCGTGCCAGGCTCCAGGGCAGTGCCAGGCTCCAGGACCATGGCAGTGCCAGGCTCCAGGGCCGTGCCAGGCTCCAGGACCATGGCAGTGCCAGGCTCCAGGACCATGCCAGGCTCCAGGGCCATGCCAGGCTCCCGCCGGCTGCCGCACCGGGCCCTGCTCTGCCCAGGCCAGGCCTGCGTGTCCCAGCAGTGGGGGCCCATTAGAAGTGAAATGTTCCTACGGGGGTATTTTATTTGCACACTTCAGTAGAGTGGACACCAAAAGGCTTTGCTAATGCTTCATGGGCCGCTAATTTCCTCTCTGACCCGCATTGTGGCGGGGTGACCCCGGCCCGAATCCCCCGGCAATGAATGCCAAAGGCTGACACCGGCCCGGGTTAGGGGTGACAATGGGGCCTCTGTGGGCTCCGGGCAGGCTCCCGTTGGGAGCTGCAGAACAGCGGGAATTTGTGTGGCTCTCAAAAGCCCTGGGTGGCACAATAAGGGAGGCCCCCGGGGTCTCCCAGGAAGACAGAGCGGCCCGGGGAAGCCGGGCCGGGGGAGGCAGGAGGGAGGGAGGGAGGGAGGATGGGCTCCTTTGTGAGCAGCTTTCTTTAGAAAGGAAGGGCTTTCTCAATGCCCCCTCAGACGACCCAATCGGGGCCTGGCAGATGGATATCACAGGCACGCTGCTTATTCATGGCAGGCTGCAGCTTTGAGCCGTCCCCCCTTCCCCCCAGCCCTTTCTTCATTTTGAGGCTAATTTGTTTTGTTAATGTTTTCTTGCCCTCCCCCTCTCTGCGTGCAGATTGTGACTCGTACTGCAAAGCCTCCAAGGGGAAGCTGAAGATCAACATGAAGAAGTACTGCAAGAAGGACTATGGTGAGTGTCCCCTCGCCGAGGCAAGAGCGGTGCCAGAGGGATGCGGGGCAGGAGCATCCCCTCGGGGTGTCCCCGAGCCCGCCCAGTCCCATTCACAGCCCGTGCTGGGGTGTGTGCAGTTTTGGGAATGGTTTTTGCCGGCTTTGGAGGGGCAGCCCTGGGCAGCGATGCTTGGTGCAGCAGTGTGACACTTGGGGAATTGGGATGAGCACACGGCGGACCCTGATTCGGGGCTTGTCTCAGCATCTGCAGGAGACTCGTATTTTCCAAGTGTTCTCCAGTGTCTCCTGGGTTAGGATGACACCATGTCCCCTCTCCTCCCACGGTGTTGTTACGTGCCACAGCTTTTAAAGATTGTCCTTTGCTGTGGGGATGAGCAGCAAGCAGCTCCCTCACCTGGACCCAACCCCCCTGTAATCCCCAGGCAACTGCAGAGGGTCGTGCAGCCCTGGGACAAGCCAGGAGACTCTGGGATCCTTGCTGGTACTCAAGGCCCTTGAGCATCCTTCCACAGCTCTGCCTCGGAGCAGCGGCTCGGGGCAGGCACATCCCAAACTCCCTCAGCACCTCTCTGCTCCTGGGATTGTTTCTAATGTGGGGCCATCCCCAGTGTGGTCACCAGGGGGTCCCTGCAGGACAAATGCAGGGTGACCCCGGGAGGAGCTGGCCAAGGGATGCTCCACGTTGGTTTTGTGCCCTGGCACCTCCCCGTGAGCTCAGGGGAAGGATGAGGGCTTGGAGGCAAAGGTTTGGTTTGCATTCCCATTTATTATCCATGGGGCCAAGTGGATAATGGGCACCCTTTGCAAGGCTGAGCTGGGGTGGGACTGTGGTCCCCATCCACCAAGGCCGTGCTTGTAGGAGCTGCTGGAGGGTCACCAGGTGCTGGAAAGGTCCAAGGAATGGCTTTTCCCTTGGATAAAAGAGTTTAATGGCACATGAGAAGCTGCAGGAAGGTTGTTCAGGTTGTGTGCGGGGTTATTGAGGCCAGCAGTGAGGCTGGGCCCAGGTGATAAAGCCGTGGGGTTTTCCTGTGGGCGGATTCTCTGCTGGCTGATAAGGCACAAACACATTGCTGACATGTGGACGTGCATCCCTTCATTTTCCCACCCGGCTTCTCCAGAATCTCCTGAGGGCTGAGCTCTGGAAGGGAGAGCGTGGGTGGCTCAAGAGGTGTCTCAGGCAGGAGATACCCCCGGAGCAATGGTCAGGGAAGAGATACCACTGGAGCAGTGATTAGGGGAGCTGGAAGGAGCTTTGCCCTTCTCTTTTCTCACTCAGCATCGCTTCTGCAGCTTCACGAGTGAGCCAGAGCCGTTTGCCAGGGCTCAGGTGAGGGGTTCACACTGTCCCAGTGCTGGGACTGGGGTGCTCCCGCCCGACCCTCCTGGCCATGGAAGGGTCCCCCTGGCCCCACCCAGCCCCACAGCCACGGCAAATTCGCTTTTTGGAGGACAAACCAGGGCGGTGAAGCACCGGGGTGAGCGGTGCCGGGGCAGCCCAGGCTTTCACCGGGGCCAGGGAGGGAAGAAAGAATTGAAAAGGTGCAGGGAGGGATAATAAAGACTTTGGGACTGACACCCCAGCAGGAAGCCAATTAGGAGGCTCTTTTCCTCACCGTTCTGCTGGCATCGCTGCGCTGAATGTCCTAAAAGGCCCTAATTAGCTTGAACAGAGTTCCTTCTCCCGCGGGCTCAATCGGGAGCTATCATCCGCCCCGCGCTCCTCAATGGGGCTTTTTAGCTCCCCGCTTCATTCAGCCTTTCAAAGGGGATATTTCCCCTTATTTATTTTTCGTATCTGTTTGTTTTTGTCGGGGTTTGTGGGTTTTTCTCTTTTTATTTTAATTTGGGCTTTTTTTTTCCCCCGCGAGATGGGTTTGGGTGCAAATATTTGGAGTGAAACAGGACGCGGAGATTCAGGGAGGGGGGCAGGCAGGAACAGGGGCAGAAAAGCTTTTTCTGGGTTTATTTCGGCTGCGTGGGGGAGCGCAGGGTCACTCGGCTCCCAGAAGAGCAGGGAGAGAGGAGGGGTTTGCTGGGGTGGGGGCAGTTAAACCCCGGGGAAGCAGAAGGGATCCCTGCTGAACCCACTGAGGGTGGAGATTCCCAGAGAGAGAGGGGATTGTGTGACGAGAGCAGGCGATGCTGATCCAGGTGCTGCGCGAAAATCCTTTGCTCCCTCGGGTGCCGCATTTTCAGCCCGATCCGGGGGCTTTTTCCATTCTCTGCGGGGTGTGACTGTGGTAAAGGAAACCTGGAGCTTTTAAATCTCCGTTTTGCCCCAGTTCTGAGCTCCCCGTGCTGCAGCAGGGCCCGATCCCGCAGGGATGATGCTGGAACGTTGTTGTACCAGCACTGTGGCCCCAGGCATCGCCCCCAGGCCGGCCCTGGGTCCCCATCCCAGCACTGGGGAGGGAATGGGGGTGAGGAACAGAATCCTCATCCGAAAGGTGAGATCATCTGCTCACTTTGCCCTTTCTTGGAAAAAAAAGTTTAAAAATCCTTCCTTCAGCAGAGCCTTCTCTTAGTCACCCCCTTTGTCGAGAGGAGCTTGGCAGGGGCTGCTGGAAAAAAGCAAAACGTGTTTGCAAAAGGCAGCTTGAAAAGAGGGAGGGAGGGGGGAGAAAAAACCTGAATCCCCAAAAAACCCGAGGCAGGGGGGGAAGCACCAAGCCCGGCACTCACAGCCCCTTCCACTGCCCAGGGAGGTGCAGAAATCCCATTCCCAGAGCTGAGCAATCCCTGCTAGAGCCACGTGCTCAGGGAGAGCCGGGGCAGCGAGGGGTCCCCCAGCAGCAGGGCACACCCAGGCCGGCGGGATTAGGGATCATAAATCTCCAATATTAAACCGGTAGGAAATTGGCAACCGGAGCGAGGCAAAGCCGCCGCCGAATAAATTAAAAACTGAAAAAAAAGGGGGAGAAAAAATCCCATTTTAACTCTTTGCTCCAGCGAGGAGCCAGCCCTTCACATTCCCAAACCCAGATGGTGTCAGGGTCACCTTTTGCTGCTGCTTGGAATAAAATCCACATGGACTCCACTCCACTTGTGCAGGGAGAAGGGAGCCAAGCCTGTGGAAAACCCTGCCTTGGACTGGGCCATCTGTGCCTGCCGCCGCTGTCCCCAGCACCCCCTCCCACCTGGCCGTGTTAAACACCCTCAGCCTGCTCTGTTCCCACTGCCACTCCTCGGGATCTTTGCCAGGGGCCGGCACAGCGATGCCCCCCGAATTTCCAGCTGCCACAGACAGGTCCACGCCTGGGACACGTGTGACATTCCCGGATTGCACAGCAGGATGCACAGATTTGGCTCTGCAGCCCAGCCCTGAGTCAGCCTCAGCAGGGGAAGCCTTGAACTCAGGAGATTTATCACAAACCCCAAATGTAGATTTAAAAAAATCCAATTAAATAACCGGGTTTTCCCCAGCCTCCCTCTTTTCATGGCAGCCTCAGGAGTTTTGGGGCCCTGACTCACGATCTCTGAATGCCTCGAGGCACTGCTTTGCTTTCAGCCTTCAGCAGCTGCCCTCAAACGTTGTTTTGAGGCTTTGGGCTAGGTTTTGTTTTCATTAACATCAAACCATCCCCCCCTGGGCTTTCATCTCCAGCTTCCAGCCCTTGGGGCTTTCTTGTGGCTGGAGGCTCCCAGCCAGGCCTCGAGGAGCCGGGAGCATCCCTGGGCTCCGGGGATGCAGGAGGGGGCCAGGGACCCTCCATGCCCTCCCACAGCCCAGGGACCACTCGGTCGCCTTCTTCTTCCAAAGAACCATAACGTGGTGAGACGGGGAAGGCTCCATCCAGGGGGGATTTGTGGTTCAGGAGTGTTGGTGTCAGGTGGGGATGTGGTTCTTGGGGCAGCCCCTGCCCTCACCGGGACCCAGCTGGCCCCCAGCTCCCCGGGCCCGTTTGCTGCCAGAGCAGGGTGCAGGGAAGTGAACCCAGAGAAAAATCCCTGGATCTCTGGAAAGGCCCGGGGTGCAGCAGCCCCAGATTTCCCCCAGGGCTCGGCTGCCCAAAGTTTGCAAAGCTCAGAGAGGAGCAGGCACGAGGCACAGGCAGCCCCAAGGTACCGGCGGGATCAGGAGCTGGACTGGATCCCCTCCTCCCTGAAACCAGTGCCACCAGTCTGGACCAGAGCCCATCCTCCCTGAAACCAGTGCCACCAGTCTGGACCAGAGCCCCTCCTCCCTGAACCCAGTGCCACCAGCCCCAGCTGGAGCTGTGGAAGCTGCAGCTCCTTTGATTTTGTTCTCCTGCTCCAGGACACCACCTGCTCCCAGGGGACCACAGCGAGGGGAGCACCATCCCCATGAGTAACCACCATCCCCTCTCACATCCCTCCATCTGCTGCCCCAGGGGTTTTGCCAGGGATGTTTTTCCAGGGATGCAGAGACAGGGACAGTCCTGAGCGCAGGGGTTCAATGGGAACAGCAGCCAAGTGAGAGCAGTTCACCACAAGGCCAAGCTTTGTGCCAGAAGGTGGCAGGGGAAGGACAACACCAACCCCAAAGCCAGCTTTGAACTGGGGGGGCACAGCCCCAAATCAGGAAGGGACTGGAACCTCCTTCATGAGAAGGGAGTTTCTAAATCCCTGGGGATTTCCCCAGAGAAGCCAGCTTAGGCGCTTCCAAAAATTCATCCTGGCCCATTTCTGCCTCTCTGCACACCCTGTGTCCCCTGGGAGATGCTGGAGGTGCTGATCCCATCCCACCACTGCGAACACCACTAAAGCCAGGCTCCAAAACCCAGCTCGGGAGGAACTGAGCGTCCTGGATGTGAAGTTATGGGCAGAAATCTGGCTGTCAGGGCAGGCAGCTGTGGCTGCGCCAGCCAAGCCTTCCTCAAAGCTTTCACTCCTTCCACTTCATTAATAAAAAGGGAAAAAATAAGAGACGGGGGCCTTGACATAAAAAAAAAATACAGACTGTGTGTTTTAGAGCAGAGTTTCCTGTAACCACCTCTCTCCGGTTCCTTTTCATTCATTTTCTCCATTTTGTCAGTGTGGACCCAAGCAGGTCAAAGGTTTAAGCTCTTTTGGAAAGATTTGTTTCCAAAAAATAAAAATTGGCTACTCCTCACATTTTGTTACCTTCACACCAGACAGGGAAATACACGGTCAGAGCTGAGGGTTGTTTTTTTTCCTTTTTCCCCCCCCTTTTTTTTTTTCTTTAATGAAAGCATCTGGCCTCCATGACATGCTCTTAAAAAAAATACCCCATATATTTTGCAACGTGTTAAAAAGCTGTGCTGGGCTGCAGAGCTCTGCTTCCTCCCAGAGCCTGGAATCACTTGGGTTTAGAGACAGGGGGATGCTCCTCCACCTCCAACCCCGGGGGGAAAGCTGGGCTGTTGCAAGGCAAATGGCAGAGTTTTCCCTGAGGTTTTTTGGGGGGTTTCTTCTCCCTCTGTTAGTTTATACAAACAGGATTGGCCCCACTGGGGCTCAGCCAGGCAGGTGAATGGGCAGGGGTTTACAGCTCCCAGGGCATGGAGGGAAGAGTGGGGGGAAAGGGAAAAGCTCAGTAATTCAGCTAAAAAAGCCCTTTGTGGTTGTGCTGCACCAGCCTGTGCAGGGCCTGGCCCCTGCCTGCTCCCCCAGCCTGGCCATCCTCACCTGGCATTTCCCTCTGTCTCTGCTGGTGGGGATTCCTCATGCCATGGTCAGCAAACAAACCCAGCAGGGCTGGGCAGGCGCTGCCTGGGGAAGGTGTTTTCCTGGAAGCTGATTTTTAGCCCTACTCTGGGAAAGAGCAAGGGCCAGAGTGGTGGAGGGCTGAGGTTCCCTCAGTCCCTGGCTGCAGAGGAGGTTACACAGCATCAGCCAAGGGCTTGGAAAACATCACCATCATCATCATCATCAATCACCTTGTGCAGGGATCACGGTTGTCCTGCCACCTCAGTCTTGCCATGGGAGCTGTCTGTGCCCCAGTCCTCTGCCAGGACACCGGGAGATCTCCCCAGAGCCCAGTGCTGCCATTCAGCACTTGCAGAGATGCCCCAGTGACTCTGCCAGGGGCAGAGCTGGAGAGCATCTCCCAAGCCTGTGGTGGTCTTGGGAGCTTTGGTGATTCCCTCGGATGCAGCACTGGCTGCTCCTGCTCATGGGGGTGGCCTGGGGACAGAGTTTTGGGGCACCCACAGCCCTTGGCTGCTGTGCCCCAGCCCAGGCTCTGGAGACAAACTCCCTCTTCCTCACACAGCCCGTTAGGTAAGGCTTGAAGTTCATCTTCTCCTCACCAGCTCAAACAGTAACACCTTTTCCTCTCTTGCCTCGTGTGCTGTTTTTTTTCCAGCCGTCCAGATCCACATCCTGAAGGCGGAAAAGAACGCGGACTGGTGGAAGTTCACGGTGAACATCATCTCCGTCTACAAACAAGGCAGCAACCGGATCCGGCGCGGAGACCAGACCCTGTGGATCCACTCCAAGGACATAGCCTGCAAGTGCCCCAAAATCAAGCCCATGAAGAAGTATTTGCTGCTGGGCAACAACGAGGACTCTCCCGACCAGAGCGGCATCATTGCGGACAAAACCAGCCTGGTGATCCAGTGGCGGGACACGTGGGCCCGGCGGCTCCGGAAGTTCCAGCAGCGGGAGAAGAAGGGGAAGTGTAAGAAAGCCTAAAGGAGGAGGAGAGGGAGAGACTGACTGTGCATGCTGCTTTGTGTAGAGCTGGGGCGGGCAGGGACCGGCTGCCAGGGCGGGCTGGGGGGACAGGGGGACAGCGACCATGGCTGGGGGGTGCCGGGCTCGCACCTCGTATTCCAGGGAAGACAAAACGCAACAGAACCAAACAGAACCCAAGAGGACTCAACAGAACCCAACAGGACACAGCAGGACCCAACAGGACCCAACAGGACACAACAAAACCCAACAGAACCCAACAAGACACAGCAGGACCCAACAGGACCCAACAGAACCAGAACTCATGAGTGGGGTGCGGGCGTGCGGCACCCGGGGCCCCCCAGCTCCCTCCTGCCCCGCTGCCGAAGGACTCAGAGACACCAAACTGCCTTCCAGCTGCCAACATCTGCTGCCTCCAAAGCACGGCATGGGCACATCCACCCTGTAAGAAACTAATCAACAGCACCGCTGGAAATTAACTCCCCATCCCCAAAATGCGTTTTGCAGCTTAGGCTGACCGAGACAGTTCTTGTAGAGGAAACTAAACCGAGACTTTTGCTGAAGACAGATCCGAGGATCGATGGACGGGGCCTCAGAGGGCTTTGGTATCTGACAGCCATGGCCACCACCCACTGATGGTGCCTGGGGTGGCTGAGGTCTCCAGCTGTGATGATGCTCTGGATCCGCTTTAGGCACAGCCAGGAGAGGACGATGTTGGTGGGACAATGTCCTGCTGTGCATAACTCTGGGAGTGGCTCCTGCCATTCCTGCTCAGCCCCTGACCCTGAGGACGCTGCCCCCGCCACCCTGAAGGAGTGTGAGCCCACTGGTGCCCTGTCCCCACCCAGCCACCCATTCACAGGCGAGGAATCATAACCAGGATCCCCAAGGAAACACCCAGACCTGACAAAGCAAGTTGGCATCCAGTTCCCTAAGTGCCCTGGGAGATCCTGCCCATCTCAGTCCCTGAGCCTCCACTGTGGCCACCCCTGAACCTCCTCCATGGGCTCGGTCCCCTGTGCTGCTGCCAGCACACCAGGAACCCTCAGATGGTAGAAAATCCCTGCAGCTGACACCGAGGTCCTGGCTGGCCACTGGTTTCACTCCCAAACTCGGGCAGCTCTCCCAAACCCACAGCAGCTCTGCCCTCGCTCCCTCTGGAGCTGCAGCTCCCTGCAAAAAGTCTTGGAGACAAAGAGAGGAGCAGGGGGTGCCAGGGACTGTCCCATGGCCAGTGCAGGGCTCTGAGGCTTGGCCCGGCCCAGGGAAGGGGTCTCAGCCAGGAGCAAGGTGTGACCCACCCGGAGCTCTGCTCCTCCTGCTGGGGGGGCACACAGCCAACCCGAAATTCCCAATTTCCAGTCCCCAGTGCACCGAGCACAGAGGAGGCTGCGTCACCTCAGACTGGGGCATCTTCCCTGGGGCACCCTGCGGGCAGGACTGGCTCTGCTGTTGTCACCCCCATGCCACAGCAGCCCCTGGGGAAGGGGAATGTCCAATTCCACCCCATCCGTGGGAGCAGGAGAGCTGGGGCAGGAAGGCAGGGAGGGCAGGACGGTACCTGGAGGAGAGGCAAACATCAGTCGCTACGAAAAGCAAAACCTCCCCGATATTTTTCCTTTTAGGAAACTTGGAAACATCTCTTTTATGACATTTTCCAGTGGTTTTGCCTTGTTTTATAGCAATTGACAATATTTATATAATGACATAAACCACCATAAAGCAGGGCAGCCATGTAAATAGGTGCAAAGAGGAGGCTCCCGGGGCTGCTGGAGACACCACCTGGAGGGACCCAGCTCTGCTGAGCCTCCCCTGCCACCACAAGGCCCCCAAAATTAATCTGGGTGTTAGGAGAAAAATCCCACCCTGGACATCAGGCACCACCCACCCCCAAGTCTGTGTTTCCCAAAATGGACTTGGTGTTCCTTATCTCAGAGCTCGAGGAAAGCTGACGGTTTTGCAGCCAAGGGAAGTGAAGCCACCAAGTTTTGAAGGATAAAATCTGACCTCAGGTGTCTAGATGGAGCCTTAAAGCCCCAAAGCAGGGCTTGGATGCTCTCCTGCAGCCAGGGCACCGCAGAGCTGGAGGCAGCACATCCCCAGGCTGCCGGGATGTCCCCACCCTCTGGAGACCTTCAAACGGTGCCTAAAAGCAACGGGATCCACCCCAAATCCAGTTCTCCACCTGGAGAGCAGCAAGGAGAGGCCAGGGGACGTGGAGATGTGGGAACTGCCCGTAGCACACCTGGACACCCAACGTGTCCACCCTTGGCAAGCACAGCCGCCCTCCCCAGCACAGCCTGGACACCCCAGACCCCCCAGGGACACCCTCCAGCCCCCTCCCTGCTCCCACTGATCTCGGAGGCTGCAGAAGAGCCCCCAGCCCCTCATCCCACGGCCAGACCCCTCCAGGCACTGGCACAACCTGGGGATTCGGAAGGAAATGGGTTGGCACAACAGCCCAGACCCTGCCTCGGGAGGGAAGTCCCCAGCCCTGTCCCACCAGGACCTGTCCCTCCATCCTTTCTGGAGATTTGTGCTTTCCAGCCAGACCAGGCAAACCCCCTCACTCCACCCCAGTGCCCTTCACGCGCTCCCAGTACCCCTGACCTGCAGGAGCTGCTGCTGGAACTGGTGGAACTGGAACAGCCTCTGCTGGGAGGGCAGAGCAGCCCCATCTCAGGGTCCAGAGGTGCAGCTCTTCCCTGCAGCCACCCCTGCTCCAGGACAGCTCCAGGGCACCCAGAGGGACGAGATGCCCCCCACAACACCTGCAAGGCTGGGGGGCGGCTCTGGGCGACCTGTTCTGACCAGCAAAGAACCCAGCGCCCACCCATCGCCCTGGGGACGGGAGTGGGGACCCCGAGGACAGTGGGGTGGCCGGGAAGGGGCTGTGGTGCCTTCAGAGAGGCTCCGGAGAGCAGCTGAAATGCCAAAACAATCATCACCGACCGTAGCACCCGACAGAAGTCGCTTGGTCTCGTTTCTGTTCGTTCCGTCGTGTCCGTGCCCCTCCCCGCCCCCGCCTCGTCCCCTCACAAACCTGTGTTCGTTCTGGGGTTGTTTTTTTCCGTTGATTTTTTTTTTAAATTTTTTTTTATTATTTCTGTTAATATCTTGAACTGTAAATGTTGTTTAGTTATGACCATGGCAGACTGCTTTGGGCGATGTTTCTTTACAATGCATACTAATATATTATGGTTATTATATATGAATATATTTAATGACACGTGAAAAAGTTGTGGATTTTCTTATTGTTTTTCCAAGTTGTTTCTTTTTTTTTCCTTCCCCCCCCCCTTTGTTTGTTTGTTCGTTAGATTGGCTGTAATTGACCCGAAGGAGCTTGTAACTGTTCAGCACCCCCTCGGTAGGACTAAAGTCAGAAACCAGTTGAATAAACTCTTGTAAACTGTAAAAACCTCCAGGAACTGCTGCTTCTTCCCACCCCGTTGGGCGGTGAACCTGTGGGACAAGGACCTGGGTGAGGAAGTGATGGTGTCCCCTCCACCCCCCCGGGTCTGTCGGTGTCCCCCTGGCAGGGCTGAGGTGGCAGAGCTATTTCTGACTGCCAGTGCAAGCCCTGGCCCTGCCCAGCACCCCCAGGTGCCCTTGGGGACAGCGGGGTCACCGTGGGTGGGTGGGATGGGGGGTCCCCAGCAGCCCCTGAGGGCTCAGTGGGACGGAGCCAAAACCTGTGGGACCCACCCAGAGCTGGGGGACAGGGGTGGGGACAGGGGGCAGTTTGGAGTCAGGGAAGCTCCAAGCCCACTCTGGACCCGTTTCTGCCCCAACCAGAGGCTGCTCAGCAGTGCTGGCCCTTCCTGCCCATCCACTGCAGGGCTCAGGGCTCCATCGGCTCCACCCCAGCACCAGCGGGGCCAGGCAAGGGCCGGGGGCACCGACAGCAGGGAGAGCTGGAGGTGGGGGGGAACTGAGGCAGCAGAACCCTTCCAGGGACACAAATCCAGGCAAAAGGTGCTGCCAAGTGCCAGGGGTCAGCCCGGCTGACCTGAGCCTTCGGCGTCGCTGGGAATTCAGGAATCCAAAAACATCCTGGGGGTCGGAAATGTCAGATCTTTATTGCAGAGACAAATGGGTCACAAGTGCCAACCCTCTGCTTCGAGGGGCAAATGGGCTTCCCACATTGCAGGTGGCCACTTGTCCAAAGGTGACACAGTGGCTCTGGAAAGAGGGGGGTGAGGCTTTTCCCACGGAGGGCCGGACCTGGAGTGGTTTTCCCAGCCTGGTCCCACCAGGCAGAGTGGGAGGGGAGCCTTCCACACACTGAGCTCACACCAGGAATCAGGGAATGTGAAAATGCCCAGCAGCCTTCCAGGATGATCCCTGATCTCGTGTAGGAGGTGGGGGTTTTTCCCAGGGCACTGGGACACCCAAGTGCCTGGAGCACTCACCAGAGCTGCCCCCAGCACCCGGGGTTTTGATGAAACTGCAGCTGGAAGCAGCTGCACCCCTGAGCACGTCCTCCAGGAGAGAAACCGAGGAGGTGGCAGGGAAGGCGAAGCCTGGGATGTCTCTGGGCACGTTCCAGGAAGATCTCTGCTTGGATCTCAGAGCCAAAGCCCAGCGTCTCTCGTATTTTAACTTTCCTTTCTCTTTAGTGGGGCAGGGAGACAGAAAAGCTTCCCTGCACACAGCAGAGCGCTGCCAAATCCACTGCTTTTTAATAAAATTCCTCACCCACACGACACATTAAATGTTACCTAAAGGGCAAGGCTCAGAACCTCTTTGTTCACCAGCACAACGAGCAAGTCCTGGTGTTTCCACCCTTCCCAGGCGCTCACAGGAAAAATGTGTTGGGGGGCCCAGTGGGTCAGAAAGCGCCTTTGAAAGCCTCGGTCAGAACAAAGTCTCTGTGGAACGATGGTCAGGATGAGCTCCACGTCCACCCTGCGTGTCCTGGGAATCCAAGCAAAGCTGTAATTCCCTCCACCATTGGCAGTTTTAATTAGAAGCCCAGGCCCGTGGTCTCATCTGAACAAACCCCGTGCTGCTCTCCCGCTGTCACTGAGGAGCCATGGGGCTGCCCCAGAGCTGGGAGTGAAATCCCGCTCCGGGCTCAGAGCTGAGGGATTCCTGCTGAGGAACAGCTCCAGGAGCATTCCCAGAGTCACTCCCTCTGCAGAGCTGCAGGAATGCACAAATTTGGAACCCCTCTCCAAAGCTTTTCCTTGGTTCCAGCTGGAGCAACTCTGCTCAAAGCTCCAGTTCTAACCTGACACCAACAATGAGCTCATCAAACCCTGCCGTGTCCTCTTGAAAACCAGAGCACACCAAACCACCTCTGTCTGCCCCTGCCCTCCTCTGATAGCCTTAAGGTGAAGCTGACCAAGAAAACTGACCAGGCACAACCTGGGCTGGACTTGTAAAGGCTGCAAGGATTTTCTCCATGGGAAGACATGGAAGGCTCCAGTCCCTCCTCCAGCTCCGCATGCTGAGGATGGGCTGGGCACGGGCACAGAGCCCTGTCTGAAGCTGGAGGGGGCACAGCTGGACCTCGGGGCTTTTCTCTCCACCAAGCCACTCTCTCCCCTCCCCTCTGCCCTTCCCAGGAGCACAAAGACAGGGAAATGCTCTCTGGATCCAGGGGACAGCTCCCACAGCTGCAGGACACGGCACCACCCGTGACAGGTGAATAAGAGAAGCTGTGGATCCCTGGCAGTGCCCAAGGCCAGGCTGGACGGGGCTTGGAGCAGCCTGGGACAGTGGGAGGTGTCTCTGCCCATGGCAGGGGTGGCACTGGATGAGCTCTAAAGTCCTTCCCATCCAAACCATTCTGGGATTCTGTGTATATTCCATGTATCATAAAACACACAAAGTCTGACAGAAATTGCTTATTTCCTTCTCCAAACCAGCTCTTAGGACATGGCAGCGTTGGATAAATCATTCACAGACAACACAAGAGAGCAGGAAACAATAAAACCCCAGGCAGAGAAACTATGTAAATGGATCAGCTTTAATCAGTATTTATTGCTTGCTCTATGAATCCTGAAATCAAACTGGCATGTGTAACAAAATAATTATTCTCTTGGCCAGAAGCAAACATTTAATACTTCTTTTCCATTAGTTTTGAAATAGGTAATCCTTCCTCTCAGCTGTAGAAGAGTGTGAGAAGTTGTCAAAGGAAGAGGCAGAGCTCAGCTGGGACGTTAATTCTGGTGCATGTCCCGAGGCCAGGCTGGCAGAGCCCCTGGGCAGCACACGAGGGCAAAGCTCTGTACCCTCACAGGCTGGGCTGGGTCCTGCTGCTGTCATTCCCATCCGTGGAGATCAATAGCTCACCAATAACTACCCCTGGAGATCAACAGCTCACCAATAACCATCCCTGGAGATCAGTAACTCACCAGTACCTCCCCCCAAGGGCTGAGCACTGACCCCGTCCCCAGCGATTCTGTGCAGCCCACGGGGGTCCTGCAGGGCTGTTGCTTCCCATCCTGTGAGAACCCAGATGCAGCCATTCCCCACGACTGCTCCTTGCAAACCACGGAGCATTTTCTCTCCGAAGGAGGGGCCCCGAAGCAGGGGAACGCTGCTGCTCTCCAGAGCACTCCTGGATTTCCGTGTTTGAAGCCCCTGGGATGCCTGAGCTCAGCGAAGCGGGCAGGGCAGCAGCACCAGCGTGTCCTCAGATGCAGATGCAGGAGAGATGGGTCCATCCTACAGCTGCAGCTGCCTGAGTGCCAGAGGAAGGTGGGAAGAGTGGGAAGAGAGCCCTTTTCCCGCTGAAATCCTGCAGATCCCACAGAGCTCCTTGGCTGAGCTCCAAGGAGAGCAGGTGCCTGGCGGACGCTGCTTCAGTCTGCTGCCGTGGAGTTTATTCCCAGCGGTGGAGTTTATTCCCAACTATGGAGTTTATTCCCAGCTATGGAGTTCATTCCCAACCCCTGACTCCCCCTCCAGCACAGAGGGTCCCTGCACGCAGTGGGTCCCTCCCTGGAGCCCTGGTGCTCCCCACGGAGCAGCTGCTCCGGCGGGATCCGGGTTAAGACGTCGGCCAGAGCGCGACCACGGCGATGGCGATGAGCAGCAGCACGATCACCACCAGCATCCCTGGGGAGACAGAACAAGGTTTAGGCTGCTGCCTGCATCATTTACTAATGGTTTTCTGCGATTAAATTCCTCCTCCTCCTCCTCCTCCCCTGACTCCCCCTGCTCACCCCTGGCAGGCGCTGAGCCCTGCTGACGTGAGCAGAGACCTGGACCCAAACCCCTCGCTGGCAGAGCAGTTCCCTCCTTCCTGACCCTTCAAATCAAGATTTTCCAGCAGTGGGGTGTCTTCCTACCTGAACATCTGCCATGGAGACATTAAGGGATGTGTTTAACTCCCAGCCAGGCCGGTTCAGCTTTGCTAGAATCCCTCTGTACCATCCCGCTGGGGCAGAGGATTATTCAGGAGGAAATCCAAACTGCACCAGGAAATTGTTTCCAACACAAAGTGCTCCTGCTTTCAGGCAGAACTCTGTGCAGAGCTGGGCTTTCAGGCTTGCACCTGACTTGGGAAAACAGCTCTGGAGAGAAGCCCACCGTGCTCTGCCCCACCTCTGCCTGTGGCCCTGTGTGCCCCACGCTGCCCCGAACCCCACTGGATCCCTGCAGAACCTAATGACAAACGAGATCTTACAAAATGAGATCCCCTCCCTTCTCCTTAACTCCCTACTTCTCTGGGGGAACTCTCCCCTTTCTCTCCCATTTTTTTAGAGGAAAGGAAGAAATGTTTTAGTGAGAATATCCTGGATCCACCTCCCAAACCACCCCCAAGAAACAAACTCCTCACCCAGCCGGGCACTGGCATCACACCCATGGGCATCCCCTGGGCTTAAATGATCTTTTAATTAAGAGGCCTTAATTTGTGTTCAGTATGTGCTCCGTGCTGTCTCCCTGCCCGAGCTGAGGGAACACAGAGGGTTCCAGGAGCGGAAAACCTGTCCCTTCCTCTGCTCTGCTCACAGAGGACGATTACTCAACCACTTACAGTATTTACAAGTCCAGCTCATGGCAATTAAAAAAGGATGTATTAAAATAAACTCCTCTTTCCAAGCTGGAAAAGGATATTAGACACTGCTTTTTGTAAATAGTGTCATGTTTTCTGTGCAGAAATTGTTTCTCTGCCAGGGGGCCAGGATTTTTTTTTCCGAGGAAATAAGAGTTGCCACCAACAGTATTTTTTTCTCTTATGCTCAGCTGAAACCATTTGTTATCCCATCCCTCCCTGCCCTCTGGCACTGGGAAGCCATTCCCTGTGTCCTGGCCCTCCATCCCTTGTCCCCAGTCCCTCTCCAGCTCTCCTGGAGCCCTCCCTTCTCCAGGCTGAACAGCCACAACTTTCTCACCCGTTTAGTCCCATATTTTTTACACCTTAATACACATTTTGGAGTTTTCAGCAGAGCCAGAAGCAAATAACCTGCCTGAATAGGGAAGAAGTAAGATCAGATAAAGCTGCCACATTCCGATTCTCTGTTATGTTTTGCACTGGAGGGAGAAGTTTTAGAGGGTGCAAATCCTTCGCACGGTTTCAGCCTAACAGAGTTTATGGACTCCAGCAATTAAGAGACAACCGAGATCAGCTGCTTGGAAAATACTCCTTAGGTGTGAATTAGTAATGATACAGAGGGGAGTTAATGGGGTGCAATTATTCTTTGGCGAGTCCCAAGAAAAACTGCACATAAACCCCAAAGGATTCCCCAGCAGGAGGAGGGGAAGGTGGGGGACTAATGAAGGATTGCTAAAGGGCAGCGCTGAGTGAGGGAACTGCAGGGCACGCTCAGGGCAGGGAGACAGGGACAGCACAATGAAATAAACCTCGTTTTATGCCTGGAAGAAGACAGGCACTGAAACCCTGCAGCCAAGGAGCAGTGGTCAGGTGCTGTCCCTGTCCCAGGGGAGGTGGGAGCAGCGGGGCCGATCCCAGGGACAGCAGACCCTCAGCACACACACCTCGAAGCACCTCTGGCACCACAGAGAGCAGATGTTCCACACACTGCTCCCCCCTGCAGCACGGAGCAGCAGATCAGAAGGATCTGAAGGTTTAAAACCCGGGTGTTTCACGTGCTTTCCCCACAAAAGCTGTGGATAGGACCTGACAGGAATTCTGCATTCTGGGGTCCCTGCCTGCTTTGCCTTTTTTTGCTCAAATGCTCTGAAATATAAATATTCCCCTTGGGAAGGAAGCCCCAAAGAGAAGTTCAGGAATCAAAGCCGTTCAGGAGCCGGAAGAGGACAAAGAAAAGATTCTCGTGCAAAGGAAAACAGTGCCAGGAATACAGATCCAAACTGCATCTCCCAGGGAAAGGTGGGAAGCAGGAATCTCCGTGCAATTACAGAGCAAGTAATTAAGGCAGGCTGGAGCAAATGCCAGGCTCCTGAAGCTCCCTCTGCCAAAGGCTCTGGGACGCTGCTCCAGCTCCGAGGAATGCAGGGAGCACATTCCCAGCTGACACCGAGTCCCAGGGCATGTTCCACAGCAGGATGGGGATGTCCCCAGCATTCCTGGGAACTCTGGCACGCCCGTGGCTCTGCTGAGCTCAGCTACTGCTCTGCTCATCCCCCCAGTCCCTGGCTCAGAGGGGTCCAATACTCCAGATCTCACCAAACCTTTTCCAAACGAAGTCAAGATCACATTTTCAGGTACAAGGCAGAAAGAAAAGGTTAAAATACATGCACTTTAGGTTAATATTGCTCTTTGGTCTGTGTCACCTGCTCTGTCCAGCCCTGAGAGCAGAGGACCTGGGGTTCACACCACACCCCCCTTCCCTGGGCACCTGGGGCAGCCCAAGCCCCCAGTCCATTCCCTCTCCCCAGGATTTGTCAGCCCTGAGGGTCACTGGTTTGGGATTCCTCATACACACCCTCCCCACCGTGCCTGATTTACTTCCACCCCACCAACCCTCCAGCCTGGGCTCACACAGAAAGGCAAATAATTCCTGGAGGGCATCCAGGAGAGGAACATCCACCCCCCTGGCACCTCAGTGACCAGGGCTGATGCTGAGGGGGGACGTCCCCTCCCCATGGGGTCACAGCCCTGGGTTCTCCTCCAGCCTGGCAGCAGATTGCTGGGGCAGCCCCTGCCCACAGGGAGCAGGATCCCATCTGCCATCCCCAAATCCACCTCAGCTGGAGCCTGGGAGCCTCGGGAAGTGGCTGTCCTTGGGTGGGCTGGGTGGCTCTGTGGGCTCAGGACTGAGGATGCTCAGGGAGCAAACACAGCCACGCGGTGCCCGGGTCCTGGGCACTGAACTAAATGCTGATTTCAGCCCATTGAAAGGAAATTTCTGAGGCACGTGCTTGTGTGTGTGTGTGGCCAACCCTCTGCCCTGAGTTCAGAAGCTGCAAGGGGGCAACCAAGTCCATTCCAGCAATGTCCAGCTTGCACCTGGCAAATCCCACCCCAAAAATGGGATGTGCCCATGGCAATGCCCTGGCTCTGTGCCTGCAGAGAGGAGCTGCAGGGAAGGCAGCCCTGCAACAAGCCCTGAGCATCCCCCAGCACCCTGCTGGTGATTATTTCTGGCAACAGCATTGTCCTTGGGGTTTTCCCTATCCTTCCTGCTGATTTGAGTGTGGTGTCATTCTCACTGGTGTCTTTTATAGATTATAAAATAATAATAAATAGCATGCTCTGACTTTAAAGAGCCTGTATAGCATTACACTATCTGGAAAAAGCAGCCTGGTTTAGGCCAGTGAAGTTCTATTCCCACAGAAGTGTCTGTCCAGAAGTTTATGAATAACTCCTGTTTTATAAGGGACATGGAGCAGTAACTCACAACCACATAATCGTTGTTTTATAGGGCAGCAGAGAGGCAGGGCAGGGATGGGAGCTTCAACCAGGGGCTGCAGAGGCCTGGCTGCTTTCCTCGAGGACTTCTATTTAATATCACAGTTTTAAAGAACCCAAATTTTATCTGCTGTTTCAGTAAGTTAATTTTAAGCCCGTGTTGCCAGATATATGGCAGAAACCCAGCCCAAATCCCTTCAAGGCCCTGCTTCTCGAGGCAGCACAGAACCAGCTCGGAGGCTGGCTCTGAACCCTCTGCACATACCTCAGGCACTACTTTCACATGGCAAGCACCCCAAGAAATCCATCTTGCTGTCCTTTACGTGCCCTAAAAAAGAGCCAAACGCTTTCCCCCCCCAAAAGCCATAAAAAAACCCTTTCCCTCCAACATTCTCCCCGTGCCGAGCGAGCCGGGTATTCAATTTGTGTTGCATTAAGAAGCACTTGAGCAGAAATCCCACGCTATTAAGCTGCCTTGTGTGTAAACACAGCCCCGGTTCCTACACCTGCACCACTGAATCCCCCTCTCTGGAGGTTTTCCTTTATTAGTTTTGTGACAGCCAAACGTTTTCTTGGGCGAGAGGGCCGGGGAAACGCTGCCTCACCCCCACAGGAACCTGGCCCTTATTGCTTGTGACCTCCCTTTTCAACTGCTCTGCCTCGAGAAATCTAACACTACGATTGTACCTCTCAGCCCTGACACCAAAATCATCGGCAGCTCCCAGAGAAATCAAGACCAGGCTCTGGGAGTGGTTATTGAAGGCCCCGAACGCTCACGTGTTTCACGGGGTCTAGAGGAGGGGGGGAAAAAAAAAAAGACACTTCTCAAAAGAGCTGAGCTCGCTGGAAACAACAACTATGGCATTATGAATTCCTTATTTGGAAGAAAGAAAAGCCCAGGTCCATTCCCATGTAAGATGAAAAAACTCCTGGTCTGTGAGTTATTCCACATTTGGAGCTGTTCGTGCGGTGCCAGATGAACCTGAAGAGAGGATTTATCCGAGGGAAAGGTGCAGACTTGGTTTATGCACATTAACTCCTCAGTCAACATTATTTCACACGCTAGAAATTGCATTTTTGTGGGGTTTGGTCATCTCAGGTTGGAGACAGGGCTCCCTCTGGGGCACAGATGAGCCTGTTGCTGTAACACAAGCTCTGATCAGGGCATGGGGACACCTCACTGACAGAAGGGCCTGTGGGCAAACAAAGTGGCTAAAAACCAGCAGGATGAAAACCATCACCATCAGAAAACGAGTGTCAGATTAGCCCCAGAGTGAGTTTATATCCAAACCTCTCCGACTTCAGCAACCCAATAATCCCAAACTTTGAGTCCCAAACCCCATGTGCTGAGGGAAGGGAAGTGAGGTGAGTGTTTCTCTTAATCCATCATTGTTATACTTCAACCTGCTTCTCTTTTAATCTGTTTTTCAAATTACAGATGTGTGCCAGGTAATGCCTTGAGCTGCTTCCAACCACGACTGCACCCAAACCCCAAATTCCTTCAAAAAGAGGCACAAACCCAACCTCACCAACAGCTCAGGGCTTTGGTCACAGCCTCCAGCTGTTGCTCATGTTTCAGCACCTCTGGAGCTCAGCTGCTCCATGGGAAGGTCATCTCCTGCCTTTGGAAGGCTCAGACCCAGTGGTCTGAGGTGGCACATTTGACTGTGTGTCTGTTAAACAATTCCCGAGCCTCCTGCGCTGCCCTGAGAACCAAAGTCAGGAAGGGCAGCTCGAAGGCAGGAAAGTTTCCCATGGAAATTAGGAAATATAAATTACTTTACCTTCTGAGCCACCAGAAGTGAAGCTCAGAGACAGGCAAGGCTTTTGTTTGGAGCTGAAGACAAGGCAAGAGCACAGCAAGAACTAAACTGTCACAAGTTTTACCTTTCAGAGGAGTCTGTGGGAAAGGGAACACTTGGAGCTAAATTTGTATCTCCTTTAAATAGCAGCAGGTAGTTGGGAGAGGACAATGGTGGAGAAATAGTTCATGTACCTCTGAGACAGAATGACTGAACCAGGGAGCTCCAAAGCCATCCACACACAGACCTGAACACCTCCTGCAAAAACACTGCATAATAAAATCATTTCCTGGACTCACCATCGCATGAAGAGCAGCTGTAAGAGGCAACAGCTTCCCTGGGGGACTCCCCATCCCAAAAACCCCAAATCAGCCCCAAATCAACCCACCTCTGCCTGTTCTGAGGGGTGGGCTAGGGCAGAGCTGTGCAGATCCGGCTCCCAACAAGCCCCAAACTGGAAACATCCTCATGGTTTTTCCTTCTGTTGCTCTGGGGTGACTTCACAGACTTTCCTTGCTTGGCCCCACACCACCATCAAACCCTTTCCAGCCCCAAAGGTCATCGGCAGATGTGGTTACTGGATTTCTTTGCATGTGGCTTGTTTTACTTCCCCCCTTTTTTTTTTAATTAAACACACACAGTTTCCAACTGTCCCTCCTCCAAACTCCCGGGCATCCTTTCCCTTACATCAGGGACACCAAGGAACAGGAGCAGTCGAGGAAAACTCTGCATTTCTGAGCAGCAGAGCTACAGCTTGGAACGGGACCTGTGGAAGTTTCACAGACCTCAGCATGCACTGAAGGTTTCCCAGAAGAAAGGAAGCAAAACAGCTCAGACAAGAGCACAAAGGTTCTAAAAATCCCTTAATTCAGGTGAGAGTCACTCAATTCACTCAAGTGAGCCCGACCGAGCCAGAGGTGTCACCTGAACCCTCTTGCTCTGGAGCAAGCTCAGAAAAACCAGCAGGGAGGGTGAGAAAGCACAGGTTTAACTGGGATAGCCCCATCTCCACCAGAAGATATCCGCCCATGCCACAAGCAGTGAGGAGCAGAAGGGTTTGGCACAAACTGTGCCATGAACTGTGGTGGGGAGAGCAGCTGGGATCAGGCTGTGGAGGACAGCCAGGGGAGGACAAGATCACCTCAGGAAATCCAAGGGTTTCCAATGCAAAATCCAACCAGGTGGGACCTTCAGCAGCACAAGTCACAGGTCACTGAAGAGACTTCTCACTGCACTGCAGACGTGGGGGACTTGCCAGCCCTGGCTGCCAGGAGCCACCAGCCTGGGGCCAAGTGAAACCCCAGAGATGGGGCAGGGCCCTGAGGGCTGGGGTTCCTCCCAAATCTGTGCCTCCCGTGGACCTTCTCCAGCTCAGCCTCCCTCCCCTGCCCCGACTCCAGCAGGGGATGCAGGAGCCCAGCCCAGCTGGCAAACTCCGAAGGGTTTTCCTGAAAGGAAGGGTCACACCCCAGCTCTGGTACCTGCAGCAAGCTGGGTACAGGCAGAAGCTGTGACAGATGATCTCAGCAGGGAACTGGTGTTCCTGCACTACTTTCTCCAGCAAAAACAAATGGGGAAAGAAAACTAATCAAAGGAGAGGCCAGCTCTGGTGGCCTGGCGCAGAAGGGGACATCTGCCCACGTCCATCTGCCAGCAGCCCCACGGCCCCGCTTTGTTTGTGGTGGGGTCACTTTTCTGCCATTGTAGCTCCCTGAACTGCCTCACCAGGACACCAGGGCCAGACAGGGAAAAAGGTGGGGACGTGGGGAGAAGGAGCAGGCAACCACCAGCTCTGCTTAGATGCATCACTAAATTGTCCCATTAGGCTCTTAAATCACTTGGGAAAGGATTATCTTTTGCCTCTGCCTTTGTTTTTGCTCTGGCAACTGCTGGCATTGCTCCCTCCCTACTCAGATGGATGTACCACAGCACCAAAACGCTTCCAAAATGTTTCGAGCATCACATGAAAAAAATAAACAAGAAATAAAAAATAAACACAGCTCAGTCAAACGAGCAGAACAACAACAGCAGAAACCTCCCACTTCCACTGATCCATCTGAACCTGCAAGGACAACTTCCCCAGCAAGGCACTGATCAAGGAGAAGAGGCTGCAGCACAAAAAAGATCGTATTGTGTTCCTATCAATCACTTAAGGTCAGATTAAGTGTTCCTGAAGGCTGGTCCATGTGTCTCCCATTTTCCAAAGTGCCCTGCTCGCCCAGGAATTGTAGGAACTTTTGAAAATGGGCTGCTGGCTCCCAGGTCCCCGGGATGCTTGACCGAGTGGTCAGGAGGGCTGAGATTTCCATGCAAATTGCAAAGCTCCCAAATGGCTTCCTCAGCACAGGGCCGGGGGTGGAAACGGGAGAATATTTAATGATTAGTTCCTTATGGCTCCCACATTCTTGAAGCATATTTCTCGCAGTCCCTGGAACACTCCTGCATTCTTGATTGCAAAATGGCAATAAGTGATTTCCTTTAAAAGCCTTTTCTTTTATTGGAATACTAAAAATACCCCACTAGCCCCACTGCACTGCACTCTCTCTCTTTCCTGGACAGGCCCCATCAACCCTGATGTATTCTATTTTGAAGACAGCAATAAACATTTCAGCATGGGCCGTTCAATCCACTTCATAATAGATCTTGCATTTCCAGTGGAGCCCTTCTAGCACCATCAATCATCTTTACACAGACTTAAGTATGAGAAACTCCAGCTCAAAAGCAGCGTGGATTTTTCTTTTTAGAAATTAAGAATGGGCACAAAACAGTCAAGAATTAAATGTGTGACAACTTTAAACATGAAACCACCGGGCTGACCCTGGAAACCAGGGCTGCTGCAGTGGTCAGAGCCACACCGTGCAGTGCTGCTCCAGTCAATCCACTTGACACAAACCCGCCTTGGTGGGGTGAAGCTCAGAAAAAATTCCCTGCACATCCACTCCATCTGAACAGACACGGCTTTCAGATCTCAGAGACTCTGCCTGCTGCTGATTTTAAAAGCCACAGATGAAGATTAATGACACTGCACGTCCGAACTGCTTCCACACACCCAAAACTCCTTTTGTTTTTCCAGTCCAGACCGACTGGAAGCCCAAAGTGTTCTCCCCTCTGCTCAGGATGCCTCTCTCCATCTGCTACAGACCCTGGAGAACAGCTCGGAGATAATTCCAGGTCCACAGCAAGGAGGCTCCTGCCTGAGCCAGGATGGATGTCCTGGCTGAGCCGAGGAGCTTCTCCAGGAACAGCGGTTGAGCAACCGCGACCAAGAACAGCCACGGGAGCGGCCTGTGGAGCGCTTCCAGCCTGAGACTCCTCGTGGCTCCACGGTTCTAAGACCAAGCTCAGGCTGCTCAGGGCTTTGTTAACCTGAGCCTCGGAAACCCTTAAGGACAGGGAGCTGCTGAGGGATCCCACACCCTGGATCCCCTGGGTGAAAGCCAACCAAAGATGTGCCCACTGTCCCCACCAGCCCGTGCTGCTCTGAGGAAGGCACTGCCCAACCCACCAAAGCCGCTCTGGGAAGCCCAGCACGGCAGGGAAATGCTGGAGTGGGAAAGGGCTTTTCACCTCAAACACAACCCTGAGGAAAGGGAAAAAACCTTGGCATCTTCCTGGCTGGATCTTTAAACATTCAGGTGAAACCTCACTGATTTTAACAGCAATACCACTCTGGATTAGGAGTGTTTCACCCCGGTTTCTGCAGGGGTGTAGCAGCCTGCCTGCAGGATTCTTGACACAGATACAGCTGTTATTTTGTTGAGAATTGTGTTTTCACAACTCAAAGAACAATCCTGCTTTTAGAAACTTGCTCAACCTTTGGCAATGCAGCCTAATCAGCAGAGAAAACTGCAGAAACCAGCAACCAAATACTCCTTATTAATGCCATTTACAGCTGCTTACAACTACAAGAACCTTCTAAAAATGCCAAGGGAAACAGGGTGGGTGAAACAATCCCTTGCAAACAACTGAGCCAATATATACAAGAATTGTGATAAGAAATTAGGTCTGACTTGCATAATCACTTTAAAAGTTTTTGGAAAATGGAGTCTGAAGAGCAGGAGGC
Source organism: Oreocharis arfaki (assembly GCA_013398015.1). Lineage (NCBI taxonomy): Eukaryota > Metazoa > Chordata > Aves > Passeriformes > Paramythiidae > Oreocharis > Oreocharis arfaki. The sequence goes on from VZRR01012546.1 coordinate 86,127, forward strand.
TGATAAAATAACAGAGTTCAGTAGCAATGCGAAAATTTCATGCCGATGAAGTAGGGAATTCAATCCTTGCTGGATTCTTGACATCATTTAGATGTTAACAGAAGTTTCTTCTCCAAAAAAAGAAGGCAAGGCATCTCTTAAAGCCCACACACAGATCTCTGACTCCTATATGCAGAGTACTACACAGAACTATTTTGGTTTTGGACGACTGCATTGTCTCATGTGTCAGGATGACTATTTGATTGTCTTTTATTTTTTAATTTCAGCCTCGAGCAGAGCCAAACCTGTACAATTTATGCACGTGCAGTGCAAGAGGTCCCCTCTCATTTCGTGATTAAAAAAAAAAAAATAAAATAAAGAAGAGAAAGGAGGAGGAGGGACTGGCCACAGTATCATTTCATCTCTGTACCTTCCTAAAACCTGAGAAGTTTATAAGCTCTTAACTCCAGTTCCCTGCTTTTGCCTCCCCACATGACAGCTCCGAGCTGCCCCAGCAGCTGCACAGCAAAAGTCTTCAAAGGGAATAAGGAAATAACTGCTGTGAGAACGAAGTGCTGGGGAAGCCCTGGCCGGGGTGACACGAGCAGGGACTCTGCCCTGTCACTCCCAGGGGGGACTTCTGTTCAGCAAAGCCAGGAGAGCACTGGGAGGACCTGCAGAAGGCAGGAGGGTTTGGAAAACCTTCTCTGTTGCCCCGTGAAGTTGTTGATGCCCCATCCCTGGCAGTGCCCAAGGCCAGGCTGGACGGGGCTTGGAGCAGCCTGGGACAGTGGGAGGTGTCCCTGCCAAGGCAGGGGTGGCACTGGGTGGGATTTGAGGTCCTTCCCAGCCCAAACCCCTCTATGATTCTATATTTTGTGCCATATTTTCCTTTTGGAGAACATTTCCCTTTTTCAGCTCCTCAGGGTTATTCCTAGATACGTGTGGGGGTTGACAGAGAAAAAAGAGAAATATTTAAAGTTAAGGATGAAAGATCTGTGTAAGGATTGGAGCCTGCTACCCAACAAACAACCAGCATAAAAATACTTGGGAGCCAAAGAAGTTGCCTGATTTACTAATTTAATTTTTTTTTTCTTTTTCCTGGAGTGTAATCCTACGGTTAAATCTACAGAGCTTTTCCCCTCACACTTCCAGGGGGAGAAGAAACCCTCCCAGCAAAGAGGCACATAAATCTCCCTGGATCATTTGTCTGAATCCTGCTCCTGCCCAAACACGGGATGCTCCATATGCTTTTGCAATAGCTCTGTTTTGATAGAATTACCAGGACTGTCCCTTATTAATCATGTTGCCACTACAAGTCCCTCTGGAGTGTTTGCTTATTCTAAACTTTTCCAAACTCTTCCAGTTTCCTCTTCATTTATTAAAAGCTCGCTGAAGATGACCACAGTTAAAGCAAACCTCTGCTACTACAGAACAGAAAGGGAGAAAAAAAAAGGGGGGAGAGGGGGAAAATCACCTTTAACCACGACTTTTCCTCTATTGCCAGAAGAACCTCCCCCAAACACTGGTTCAGTCTTTGTTTCCCTGATTGTGGAGCCTGAGCCGTGGCTATTTAAGGTAGCATTAACATTCAAGGAACACTTTCCTGGATGTTACTGTTCGAGCCGGGATCATTGGAAGAAATTTGGTATTGGCTCAATCCTCCAGTGCCCCGAAATCCATGAGCTTATTCCAGCCTGTAAAGTGTTCTTAGAGCCAGGCTGAAGTGCTTTGCTGGCCGGGGAACAAAGCCCTTGGCACCCCGCGGGACTGAACCCTGCTGAGGTGCAAGGCGTTTCCAAACACTCCCAATTAACTAAAAGAATCCACAATTAAGAAAGTCGCGGTCCCCGGGCTGACAGAAGAAAGGGAATGTTTAGCACAGCACGCAGCCCTCCACAATCCCGGCACGGGAACGGCGAGCCTGGCCAAGAGTAGGTGGGGGATGAAGAGCACGAGTGCTCCCGGGTGTCCCTTGGGAATTGCTGGAATCCTGCGCTTCCCCAGGTCCCTGCCCCGAGGCTGGGAGCACCAGGGACGTGGAATCGGCCTGAGCTGACCTGCAGCCCCTGCCCTGCTCCCGGGAGGCTCCGGGGATGCCGCGGGTCAGCCCCGGCTGCGGGAAGGTTCTGCCAGCGCCCGGTTCTGGTGCCAGGGCTGAGGATGGGCAGTCTGTGCAGACACAGAGCTGCCCGTGAAAGCCTTCCCCCGACTCCACGCGGGCTCTGATGGGGAACATCCCCATTTATCCCCCCAGATTTCACATTGTTTTGAGGACTCTGCTGTCTGCAAAACATTAACTCAAACCAAGTGATACAGTTCTGCTAAAATTACACTCTTCAGCCAACTTCGTCTTTCTGAGTCACAAAACAAATATGCCTTTCCATGCACTTTTGGAATTGCAACATGGATTTCATTCTGATTTTCTCCCAGCTTATACAGAGTTTACATAAATGATTTTTCATGTTTATCTTTCCTCATAAAAACCACGGATCGCGTTGGTGCTATGCTAACAAAAGCTGGGCTCACCCAGGCGTGGGGCAGCAGGGACAGGGCCCTTGGCTCTCCAGGCTCTCCCTGGTCCTGCAGACAGGCTGGGCTGACCCTGCAGCCCAGGTAGCCTCCAGCTGTGCTCAGATGGACTCCACTTGGATGCAGTCATTCCCACTGGGAACTGGAGGCAAAGCCCTGTGGAATCTGTGTAGAGGACCGGAGAACTCTCCCAGGTGGAGAACTCAGCATGGGCTTTCCCAGGAACGGGGCTACTCCAAGGGGGTCTGAGCTCACCTGGGGGGGGCTGTGACCTGCCCAGCACAGGGGCAGAAGCAACAGCCACCCCTGGATCCCTGGCAGTGCCCAAGGCCAGGCTGGATGGGGCTTGGAGCAGCCTGGGACAGTGGGAGGTGTCCGTGCCATTGCAGGGGTGGAACAGGAAGATCTTCAAGGTCCCTTCCAACCCAACCCATTCTGTGATTCGTGAAATCAAAAACAGGCTGGAAACCAGAAAAATCAAACCAGCTCAATATTTAGAAGATGGAGCTGAACCCCAACATCTGCACCCACCTTGGTGGCAGCTGGAGACCAGAACAGGGGTTTGAGACAGACTCACAAGAGACTCCCTGCCCTGCCAGCACGAGAAGCTCTCCAAGATGATCCCACCTCTGAGCCACCCAGGGGAAAAGTGACACCACGACTCCTGCCTGGTGTCACCCTGCCAGGGCTGAGTGTGAATGACTCTCAAGCCAAGCTAAAAGAATTTTTTTTTAAGGTTTCATCAACTCCTGCCTCGAGCACTTCAAAAGCTCCACACTGCACACGCAGCACTACAGCAGGAATAAAGTCATCTGCAAATGGTTAATGAAATGCATATTAGGTGCAAACCACTGGGACTGCAGTGAGATGCCTGGCAGGGTTTGATTTCAAGCAAGCCACAGAACATGACAGTAATTCAAATAAAACCTGTACAGTTTATCCAGAGCTTCAGCCTCTCTTTCTGTCTCTGCCCCCATCCAAGCCTGCACAGGCTGACCACGTATCACAGAGCCCATCTCCAAGCAGGAATTTCACTCATGATGTTTGGCTTTAAGAGCAGGCAAATTAAAAACAGAGATGAAGGGATGCTTATCCTTTTATTTTTAGCACAATCGAGGTTTGGTGGGAGGGAATCCTAATAAAATTTAAAAGACAACACTTCTAATGGAGCATCCTTAATTTTAAAATGAAGAGGTGGATGCAGTGATTCGTTTTTGCTTGCTAGCAGCTTTTTTGTTGTTGTTGTTATTTCAATATTGTTCACTGTGGTTTTCATGGCTTTGAGGAGAGGTTTTTAGCAGGACCAGCTGCCAAGAACATCTCCCAGTTAGCTGCTTTGGTCATCAGTCAGTAGCTGCCATTAGCACAGCAGTTTCTATCTGCAAATCCAATAATTCTAGAGCTACCAAACATCATTTTCCCTTGAGATTCGTTTTGGTGGAGAAAAATATCCTTGGGAAGGCAAACCTTTTTTTTTTTTTAATATTTTAGCTAACAAAACACATGGTGCAGCCTGGAATAGAGCTGCCCATAAAAGCTCTGCTCCTCAGCCAGTGAGCATGGGAAACCAGCAACTCCAGCTGCTCCAATTAACTCCCAGCATCTTCCTCAAAGCACCAGACAATCCCGGGCTACTTGTCATGCAAACAACCTGGGAGCTTCATTCTCCTGGCGAGGCAAGAGGAGGGGTAAATGACTGAGTTAAGTAGATTACTGGGGAAGGAGTCACACTCAGCAGCCTTATGAGATGATTAGACCCTGGGAAATTCACACCCCAAATCCCCCGGCCCTGATAGCGCACATTCATTACCAGCTCCAGGATCCACCGCAATCAGGAACCTTCCCCGGCAGCATTAAATATTCATTTCCCAATGAACTTCCATTTCGCTGTCCCCCCGACAAAAAAAAGGATGATTGTGTTAAAATTTTACAGGGGAAGAAGCTGCAGCAGCGTTTAGCAAGCCAGCAGTTCATGCTAAAACAACTCTTTTCAGGAAATCATCAGCGAGCTTGGGACCAGCAGCGTCACCCAGACCGGTGGTAAGAGCCTCCACGGGCACCTGGCACTGCACAGCAGAGCAGCAATTACCTGTCCCGAGCACTGAACTAATCCAACACAGCACAGCAGCTCCTGCAGTGCAAAAAGGGGGGAAATAATCCCATTTGTGGCAGGAGAGCCGGCGGCTGCTGCAGCGCTGGGGCCGGGCTGGGCTTCTGTGGGAGCAAAGCTTCGAGGTCCCAGTTTGGGTCTGGCTGCCCCCACGGGATGGGTGATGCCTCTCCCTGCTCTCATCATGGCCTGACAGAGCACAGGGACTGAGATGGGGATGAATTGCCTGGAATACTGGGAGAACTGGCAGCAATCCTGACTTTTTGCCAACTCATGACACGGTGAGGAGCGGGTGTTCCACAGAGGCTTCAGACACGGCTCTGTAACACTTCATGTCACAAAAGACTCCAAGTTTAACAGGAGTCTATACAGCATTATTCAGCAACCCTCCATTATCCTACGAATTACAAATCCCCCATTTTCTGGATCTATATAAAGCAAAGGGCGTAACCCCATCACACTGGAGAAGGTGAGTGTGCTCTCCCTCCTACCTGTGGTATTTTTATCAGAGATGTCTTTAAAAATATCTCTCAAAGAAAGTCTCTTATGCAAGGAGTTAGACAGCTGAGGACTCCTGAGGTGCAGTCTGGTTCCATCAAAGGGAACTCCACCACCAGGGATGGTTTCACCCCTGGTACCTGGAAGGATAAATTGCACAAACCCAGTGGCCAACCTGACGAGAAGGGCTCATCTCCCTGGAAGCTGCGTGGTGGGATAGCTCTGAAGAGGAAAGTATCAGGCTAAGTATTCCTGCTGAGAAACTCGAGGTTGTTCAGCCTGGAGAAGGCTCCAGGGAGACCTTAGAGCTCCTTCTAGTGCCTAAAAGGGCTCCAAGAGAGCTGGAGAGGGACTTCAGACAAAGGCATGGAGTGACAGGATGGGGGAATGGCCTTAAGCTGAAGGAGAGCAGGGTTTGATGGGATACTGGGAAGGAATTGTTCCCTGGGAGGGTGGGCAGGCCCTGGCACAGGGTGCCCAGAGCAGCTGTGGCTGCCCCTGGATCCCTGGCAGTGCCCAAGGCCAGGCTGGATGGGGTTTGGAGCGGTCTGGGACAGTGGGAGGTGTCCCTGCCATGGCAGGGGTGGCACTGGATGGGCTTTAAGGTCCCTCCCAACCCAAACCATCCTGGGATTCTCTAAGGACCCAAGAGCAGGAATAACACATTTCCTGCCTCCCTGATCCCTGTTTCTTTTCTTTCACTAATGCTGAATGAAGGCTTGAAAAGGAGATGGGGTCCCCCCACTGTCTCGGAGTCACGGAGCCGGCTCAGGGTCTCAGGTGAGCCAGAGCACAGCACAGGCAGGCACTGAGCAGAGCCCAGCCAAACCCAGCCTCAGCTCACGCTGGGCTCTCCGTGTCCCGAGCCAAATGAAGCAGGAAGCAGACAACTGGAACTTGTCTGCTGTAAAACGTGTTCAGTCATATCCCATAAAAATACCCGAGTGCCCACCTACGGACACCATTCCCTTCTGGGAGCTGCCACCTCAACTTCCAGGCCATTTAACACCTAAATACTCCCCAGTTCCAACCCTCTGATGACTTAACCACGTCCTTATTGCCAGAATCAGCAGGACAAAAGCTGGCCACCAACAAGCCACCAGCACCACGTTGATCTTCACTGACACAGCAGCAAAGGAGAATCAGTTCTGCTCTTCCTTCCCGGGAAGATGATCTCCAGCCCTCCTCTGGCAGCCAAAATACAGCACGGATATTGTAAGGAGAGCAAGCCTGGGCATCCTGGAATCGTGGAATCACAGAATGGTTTGGGTTGGGAGGGACCTCAAAGCCCACCCAGTGCCACCCCTGCCATGGCAGGGACACCTCCCACTGTCCCAGGCTGCTCCCAGCCCCCTCCAGCCTGGCCTTGGGCACTGCCAGGGATCCAGGGGCAGCCACAGCTGCTCTGGGCACCCTGTGCCAGGGCCTCCCCGCCCAGGATTTTGGGCAGTTGCCGAGTACCTGAACTCAGCTCTCCCTGTCTCCTCAGGGCTGGTACAGCACAGAACACAGCGAGCCCCACATTCACCAGCTCCTTATTTCAAGCAGAATCCAAAGCTCTAAAATCAGGAGGTCAGGATATAATCCTGCTGCAGGGATCACAGCAGCTCCTTGGATGCCCTCTGGGCTGGAGCAAAGGCAGGGGCAGAGAGGTCTCAGCGGAGGATCCCGGCACAGGAACAGCTTTTCAACACCGGGCAGGGCTGGCCGATCCAAACTCAAGATATTCCTGTCCAAGACAGCTTCCCTGTAACCACCAATATTCACACACAAATATTCACACACAAATATGCTGTGAAGGCTCCAACAAGGGCAGAGGAACGCAGGGGAGCACTGAGTTTATCCTGCTTTCAGGGGCAGAGCTGCATCCAGAACACAGCAAACAGCATCTCCCAGGTTCCACAGGTGATGGCAAGCAACGAAACCAAGTGGAAGTGGCTCAGATGACGTGTCAAAGGAGCCAGGGGAATGTCAGTAACGCTGTCATTACCACCAGAACCAGCAAAGCAGGGGCAGTGATGCTGGGAAAGGTGCAGAAATGAAGGAATTCTAACTGCAGCAGGGAATTCTCACTGAGGTGCAGGGAGAAGGCTGAAGAGCCACTTCTCCCCCGCAGCCCCCACCCAAACCAGCAGGTCTATCAGAAAATGGAGACCAGCTTTAAACCTCCCCCCAGCTCCCAGGGGATCGGAGGGTCTTGTCCAAGCACACCAAACGGAGCAATTCTAAGTCTGAAAACACAGAATGTGCAATTCACAGGAAGAAATCCAATCATCTCATCTCAGGAAACTGGGAATGTGCCTGTTTATGGCACTGCCTTGCCCCATGCTGTAAAATACCCAGCATGAATCATTTGGCACTGCTGCTGTTCCTCTAGAAGGCCTAAACACGGGGCTTTTTCCCCTCACTTTTGAGTCTTTAATTCAATATCAAGGTGGGAAACCAATATTTTTGCATTTTTCTTAAATGCCAGAAAAACATTTGCTGCTTTTCTAGCAGGAATGAGTCACTTTGGCTCCAATAAGGTGCTTTTCCAAAGCTTTTTAGCAGCACTGTCACCTTGCTAATGCTCTAGAGCTAAACACCAAACTGGGATTGTCTGCTGGGATCCCCCAGACTTTACAAACACTACAGTAGAACCAACACACCCAGCCCTGCAGGAGCTGGAAACCTCAGAGCTAAATAAAATCTCCAAGCCCAGGGAGAAGCATTAAAGCCAGGAATATCTTCACTTCTGGAGAGGTTATACTTTCCAAACTCCTTGAATTTGGTAGATTTGGGGCAGTTTTGCAAATATGCCCACAATGTTCAAAATCTACCCCCCATGACACACACTGCGCTGTGTAAACCACTTGTCTTCTCCCACAGGCACCCAGAAAAAAGCAGCCAAGGGGCAAATGCCAGTAAAACTGCCAATTTCCTCGGCCCCTGCCACACCAGGGATGCCCTGTGGCAGTGCCAGCTCCCACTCACTGCTCTGCAGTTCGGCACCAGGGCACAGGAGCCGTGTCCGTGTGCGCGTCCCCTCCAGCCCAGCCCCTCTGCATGGGGGGCCCGAGCTTCACACGTTACCAGCCCCCTCGGGACAAAGCCTGGGAGTTTCTTAATTAAGCCCAAGTGAAAGGCAGCCCACAAGCATCCCACTTACATCCAGGGAGTAGCTCTGTCTGGACTTCAAACGCCCGGAGCACTGCCCGGCAGCCCGGCCTCAATAGCTGCTCCGGGATTTTTCCTCCTGTGAATGGGAATGCCCGGCCTCCTCCCGGCCTCTTCAGCCTCCTCTCATTTCCCTCCCGTTTTAGACGTGTCCCTGGGACAGAGAGGAGGGAACAAAGGGGCTGCTTGTGTGTCAGGAGCCCTCGGAGGGGCTGTGTTTCAGCCCACCCTTCTCCAAAGCAGGCCAGTGTCTGGAGAGCTCTTTAGGAGTTTTCGTCTCATTAACATTTCCACGAGGGATCAAAGAATATATTAAAAAATATCTAAGTACAATTCCTGCTACGGAACGGGAATATATTAAAAAAACCTGCTCAGATGCCTTTCCCCAACCCCTGGCATTATTGATGGATAATTGTCTCCTCGTGAGCCCAGCTTTTATTCCCACCGAACCCCGCCAAAGTCTCGGCACATCCATCCCACCAAGGCCCTGCTCCCCTGCGCTTTCTCCATCGCCAGGGCCCAGCTGCCCCATGTTCCTCCCAAACAGATCCCAGTTATTCCCTGGCAGTAAGTCACCAGGAATTGCTTTAACGCTGCCCCTCGGAGCAGCTGCCGGGGGTGGGCTGGGAGCTGGGATGAATACTAAGGAAGCACTGAGGCATCGCGGGGGGACGGGGCAGCATTTTCTCCTGGGAGGAAGCAAACCAGGGAGCAAATCCAGGCTCATCAAATCCCAGATGAGCCTCTTCCTTCCTCCTCCTCCTCGGGTACCTCCTGGCACGAGCCCTGCCCGTGTGGGAGCTGCCACACCTGGAGCCGTGTCGGGACCCACAGCCGGCCCCATGCACGATTCCTGCCCGGCTCATTAGGGATGCCCAGCAACACCCCGCACACAAAGCCACGGCAAACAAAGTGTGGGGAGAAGGGGGGAAGGAGGGGAGGGGGGAGAAGGGGATTTTTTCCCCCTTTTTTTTCCAGAAGAAAGGAGTGCGGAGGAATTCCTCATTCACTGATCTGTAGAATACATTAATATCCCAAGTGTTGGCACAGCCTCCCGTGCTCGGGGGACCAACAATGCGAGCAATGACTCCGAGTCTGGGATCTTCAAATAAACCACCCCTGCTGTCATGGCCACCAGGAAAGAGAATAACAGCAATATTAGCTGACCTTCATTTTGTTGTTTCCCCAGACCTGACTGCTAGACCTCTGTTTGCCTGTTACTAGGATTTCTTGGCTGAAAAATGTGGGCATTTCCTAGACGATAAAGAGGCAGTTTATTAGGTAAATAAACCAGGCCCTAAGCAGCCTCTGCTGCTTGATAATGAGGAGGGAAGGAAAGGCCCAGACCTCCCTGCACCACCTAAAATAACCCCAATCAAGGCTCTGTAACTACCACCACACGCATATTTTTCAACAGACAGTTAATGAACAAGAGAAGGTCACTCCAGCCCAGCCAACTTGTGCTCAAAACCATTTGCTGAGAAAACTATAGGCCATAAAAATCCCAGCAGGCACTGTCTGTATCCTATAAAACTGTCCCTCTGTAGAAGCAGAAAGAAGTTTAAAGTAAGTGTATTCTTTCAGGCTTCTGACAAAAGAAAGCATCCAGGGGAAGACGTTTACAGAGGAGGGGTGGGAAGGAGAGACTGGGGACACCCCACACCATTCCCTGCTTCCCTCAGCCCCAGGAGCCACAGTGACAAACATAATTAATTAATTATCAGGCCCACAACGACCCAAGGGTGAGGTGCAAGCCTGCAGCACCTCCCTCGAAAGGCTACTGCAAATCAGAGGCAAGTTTTCCAAGTTTTCCCAGTGCATCTCACAGATAAATGTAATAACCAGAAGGATTCAGAAAGGATGGCAAACCTCACGAAGTTTCCACTGAAACAGAGCTAGTGGTCCTGTTCTCCTCGCCAGCAGAGCAATGTTCTGGTGCAGGTTTTTTGAACATTTAGGAGATAAGTATTACACAGGAGCTACTGTGTGCTACAATCCCTCTGGGGACACAACTACAATGCAGCCAGTGCCCCACGAGTCACAGCCTCACACCTGCAGAGCCCAGAACCCACTAGAGTGTCATGACAAAGTCACAAGGTGATCATCCTGCAGCAGAAACAAACCCCCTCCCTCCCCACCTCACATTTCTGAAGCACACAGGCTGCATATTCCAGTAGCCAACCCCACAGTGCTGCTGCAGACCTGTGGCAGGAGAGCATTCCTGCCACCAGCATCCAGCTGGGTTTGCAAGCAAGCCTGACATTCCCATGTCACTCCTCTGCTTTCCCCAGGAAGGTGTGGAAGTCACTGCAAGCAGCAGCTCCAGGGATGGCACCACAGCTTCAGCGTGAGCTCCCCATCCATCCCCACCCAGCCTGTTTTGGGATCGCTCTGACCCCTGTGCAGGACCCTGCACTGGGCATTGCTGAACCTCCTGAGGGTCACAGGGACCCACCAACCTCTGTGGGGGTGGTGAGCCCCACATCCCACCCATCCCACAGCGCTCCCAGCACGCCGAGCCCGGCCCTGGATCAGGGACACCGCCCGGCTCCTGCGGCCGCGGCTCGCGGGCCTGGCCAGACACACAGATCCCCGGTCCTCGCCCAAAACAGGACCACCAGTCCCACATGTGGGGTGGACGTGGCCTCGTTACCACTCTGCTGGAAGCAGGACTGCTGTGTTTGAAAGCCACGAGGTGGACGCTGCACAAACATCTCGATTTTCACCTTAAGTCAATGCATTTTCTGAAGCAACGCCAGAAATGCCCCCCCGCCCCCAGACCTGACAAACCCCCACAAGGGCAGGGCTTTCGTACTGCTCTTCCCATGTGCCTGAGGACACTTTTCCTCCAGCCCACTGGCACGATGGCAGGAATCCTACTGCTCTTTTGCAAAACAAGAAACACTTGAGATCACAGCCCCTGTTGATTTATATCCCCGGATTCTGGTGGGATCAGCATCCTCCATGCATCTCACAAAGCCCTGAAGAGACAACACAACCACTTGTCCCTAGCAGACTAATTTCTCCATTGACCACATCCTCCGTGCATTGTTGTGTCCCTGCAGTGCCCGGGGCTTGGGAAGCAGAATTCCAGATGCTGGACCCTCGCTCTGCCCAGGCCCTGTGTGCTCAGCACAGCTCTGGCTCGGGGTGGATTCAGGGTAACACGACCAAGAGAGGCTGCAGAAGGCTCGACATCTGGGAGCCAAAGATTCAGGCAGAATTTCAATCTGCAGGAATTACTGCAAACATTTAACCCAGATGATTTCTCTCCTAATTTAGGTTTTTTAACATGGCACGAAATCCCCGAGCCTGAACACCGTTGTATTTCAGCTCCAGATCAGGGAGAGCAATTATTTTGTCACTGAGCATATTAGGAAAGAAAAGGCAGAAGGAGGCAAGTTTGAGCCTCTTTGGTAATGTACAAATTAACACATTTCATCACCATTTTCAGAAATATAAATTAATGATTTAATTCTGCAACATGTATCCTTGGAAACCAAGCTGTAAGCAGTCACCCTTGGATATTTCACACAATTCCATTTTTTTCAATATTGAAACACAATTAATTGCTTGGCCTTTTGCAGTGATGGACAGCTTGGGTGAGCAGGGTGCCCAGGGGCTTGTTTTACCACCAGATTTGTAGGATCTCGCTACGTGGCTTGACAACAGCTGCTCTAAATCTCCTGATAGGTATGAACAGGCACTGGTGAAGTTCAGTCTGTTTGAACAGCTGCATATGCAAATGTAATTAAGAAGATGTCTATTGCCTTTTGCTCCCCCTCTCCCCTCACCCTGTCTCCTGATGGGGAAGGATGGCATTTCACAGCTCCAGGCTTCAACCTCTGCCTGATTCCCACCTCACAGCCCAGTCCCAGAAATGCCACTCTCGGGCTGTCCTTAAAATCAGAGCTGTTTGACCAACCTGAGCAGGATGGAGGCTCCAGAGCAAAGCAAGACTGATTAGAACATTAAAAGTAATGGTAAAAGGGGGAGGAAACACTGAGAGTGCACCCAGGGGAAATCAGATCACACAGAGCTAACCAGGTTAGCTGGTCAGATAATGAATTTTCTAGACAAAGGAAGTGAGATAGATCCTACCCACACAGACTTCAGCAAAGTGATACAGCACCACATGGGAAATCCTGAAATGAAAAACTGGGGATTAGCAGAACTGGAAGGGCAGGAAACTGGTGAAAGGGGAAGCGGCGTTGAAAGAAGGATCAGAATGGATGGAGGTCACCGGCAGAGCTCCTCCAGGAATGGTCAGCAGGCTGATCTTATTAAATATTTTTATTAATGACCTTGGCACAAGAAGTAAGTGTGCTAATGAAATCTGCTGCTGACACGAAGTTGGAAAGCAGCACCAGCACACAGGAAAGCTGGGGCTGAACGGGGGGAAAAGATGGGGAACTGTGAAGATGAATGGAGGAAGGCTGAAATTCCACAGGATGGGAGAGGAAGCCACGCAGTGCGGATAAACAACAGTTTTTGCTGTGAGTTGGAAAGAAAACGAACTTGAGTGGAAAACGTTCAAGAGTGAGAAAGGCCCAAGCAAACAGCTCAAAACCAAAATGACTGAGGCACCAACATGCTGAAGTTGCAGTATTTGCAACAGCCAGAGAAGTGCTGGAGCTGCTGGGAGAGCCAGGTTATAGTTTACGGAAACCCAGACTCATGACAAGGCTCCAGGGATGCTGCACTTGGTTCCTGTGGTCAAAAATCCAAAAGGTTTAAGTAGGAAGAAGTGTAAAAAAAGACCTGGCAGAAAACAGATTAATTTAGGAGATTACAATGTAAAGACACTTGTTCAGCCCTGCAAAACAAAAGCTGGGAGGGCACACTGAGTGATCTCTTGGACACACATATTTGAGGGAAGAAAATAAAAAAGGGGAATGAACTATTCAGGACAGCAGAACAAGGGCTGCACGTGGGCATCATGAAGTACCCCTGACAAGTCCAGGCTGAAAATAAGTTTATGACCATTCCAGCCTTCCAATAGGAGTAATGGGGGGGAAAAAACAAGCTTGTTCTCAGAAATTTATCTTGAAGGGATCCTCTGACCCAGAAGGCTCTTCCTGTCCTTTTCTGCTCAACACACACACAGCTGACAGCACCAGGACACGTTGTGCTTCCCACCTGGAAGGGGAGTCATAAAGCAAGTCCAAATCACCTTTTCTTACAAAAAAAACCCCGTTTATGACTGCTTAGGTCCATTCTCTTTTATCAGCTAACCAGTGAAGACAGAGAGTCACAGAATATTCCGAGTTGAAGTGACCTGGTCCTTCCTGTGGACAGAGACCGGTTTGAGACGTGGCTCCATTTCATCTTCACTGTCCGTGTACTCCTCGGACTCGGACTCTGGCTCTGACTCTCCCCCAGACCAACCCTCATCTCCCACCTCCATCACTTCCATCTCCTCAGTTCTCCTCTCCTGTGCTCGCTGATGCATCATCCTGCGACGGCGCTCGACCTCCTCATCATCGATCTCTTCCTCTTCCTCTTCACTGGTGTCCTCCCGTTCCAGGCGCCAAGCTTCTCCCCCCTCCACTTCTGAATCGCTCTCTCCAACCTCCTGAGGCCCCACGATGTTGTGGTGTCTCGCCAGCCGCTCCTCCACGCCCTCGCTGATGCCGGGGGTCATTGGCCAGGCCCTCCCCTGCTCCTCATGCTCGACCTCCTGCTCCTTCTCCTTCTTGATGAACCGGAGCTCCTCGTCCTCCTCCTCCTCGGGCTCCATGGGCGCGTGGCGGGGCCGCCTGCCCGGCAGGTACCCCTTCACCTCCTGCACGGACAGCTCGCCCTCCTCGCCACAGCCGGGCACGGCGCCCGCCCAGGGCCGGGTCGGCCGCTGCCTCCTGAGGGACCGGCATGGTGGTGGTGGTGGGCAGGGAACAGCAGCAGATCTGAGCAGGGCAGGAGCTGCAGCACTCCGGGCCCTCGGGGTCCCACACAGCGCAGCGGCCGCGGGCAGAGGGTCCGGCAGGAGCCGGGGCCGGTGTTTCGGCACCGCGCGCGCTGGTTGTGAGCTCCGAGCGGCCGGGCAGCGGGGAGACAGGCCAACAGCTCCTTCTGAACCCCAACCTGCACTCCCCAAAACAAACCTCCAGGGAAGCCCCCTCGCCTTTATTCTCCCGGTATCACCCAGGAGGGCCAGTTCAATGGAGTGTTCCGACCCTGACTGCCCCATTTGTCTCTCTCAGGCAAAGCCCTCCGCCCTGGCATTGTCCTTCTTCCAGGTGGCAGATGGGACAAAAATTCTCTAAAAAGAAAAAAAAACAAACCCAGAACAAAACTGAAGGAAGGAAAAACTGTAATTTAAAAAAAAAAAAAAGAAACTCAGGAAAATACACATCTTGCCAGGCCGAGAAATCTCATCCCATCAAAGGCTGGACAGGTGACTCAGAGCCAGTGCAGTTGTCAGGGCAGTGCTGGGGAGGAATATCAGTGTAACTTCTCCAAGAGTCAGATTGCAGGAAAGGCTGATTTCATGGCAACTGAACCAGCTCCTCCTCTCCACTGAGAAAAAAACAAATGGATGGGGACTTGCTCATCTAAACACACAGGATACGTCAGAGGAACAAACCTGAGCAACTGCCATCATAATTTATAAAACAAATTAAATCCATGGCAAAAATAAGCAAAACTTAGAACAGAGAGATCACAGAACCTGGCAGAAAAAGGCCCCAGCCTGCATGAATCATTATTTTCTAGAGGAAACTTTATATAATCCAAGCCACCCTGTTTTAAAACAAACCAAACCTTCCAAAAGCTCCAATTCATGCGTTTAGCAAAGCTCTGTTTTGAATTCAGGTGTTTTGGCGATTTGGTAAGATTAAAAAAAAAAAACCCAACCTGGTACAGATTAATTTGATGTTGTTTACACCCTGCTTTTGGCATCCCCAACCCCTCCCTGGGAGGAAGGCAAAGGGGAGCTGAGAGCATCTACCTGGGGCTGAGGGAGGTGATTAGATTGCATTGCCATCTTGTGGAACAGGAGAAAACCAGGGACAGGGAGAAAGCTGCTCAGGCACCTCTGTGCAGCGGGGTGTTGTTCTCCAGGACACAGGTCCTGCCCCAGAAGGGGATTTGCTGTGGTTGTTCCTCATTCTCCTCATTTCCCTGAAAGGGCAGAGGGATGCACAGCAGGAGAACATGGTCTGCTGCCCTCAGGCTGCTTGCAAGGGGATGGACACGGACTCATCTATCAGAAATAAAAGCTTCCTCTTGGTTTTTGGGGTTTTTTTTGCTAGTTTTTACTGTGACAAGGTCATGATTTTCTGTGTTGCTTCCCCAGGAAACAACAGCAGCTTTTCTCCCTGGCTACAGGAGAACCACCAGAGAGTGACTGGGGCAGGACCAGGAGTAGAACCAGCAATGCCCAGGTCCCCTCCCCAGTTCATGGTCTGGTTCAGCAGGACCTGAAGAACATTTCTGACTCCACACACGGCACAGCTCGGATGCAATGACCTCTGCACAGGTCACATCTGCCAGCAGGGCTCCCAGCTGTGGCCTGAGTTACTAAAATCCCCTTGGCTCCCCCAGACACAAACACCTGAGGATGTTCTTATCACAGCCAGAGCCTGGCTTAACCATTCTCCCTGCAGGGAGCTGCCTACTTGTGTCTGTAGGGAAAATAACCAAACACAAAATCCCACTACAAAACTCAAGGATGCGGGGAAAGTTACCCAAAAGCACCAAACCCCTGTTGCCAGCCAGGCTGGGATCAAGGGGAGGAGTTCACTGCACTGGTTCTTGTCTCAAGGAAGGCCTGGACATGGCACCCAGTGCTCTGGGGGGCTGGGGTTAAACCACGACACCCCCCAGCATCTCAACATTAATTATACTTCAATTTATTTGCTAACTTTTAAATGCAGTCCTTAAGGGGGCATTCTGAGGGTTAGAGTTTCTAATAAAATAGCTACTGAGAAATGGTTAGTGAGTGCTACTCTGCAGAAACCCCTAAAAGTGCCCAGACTGGAAGGGAGAGGATGAACCAACCCAAGAGCGCCAGTGGTGAGGCTGAAAAGCCAGGACTGTGCACGCAGCCATTCCTGGAGCAAAGCTGGTGCAGGCAGCCCAGCGCTCGACTGCTGATTTGTGTGAACGCTCTGGTGAAAGCTCAATGCAAATTTCTGAAATCTAAGAAACTTATACGTCCCACCAGCCCTCCTAATGCCCGGCACTCCCTGGGCAGGACTGAAACAATGCCAGGCAGCGTGCAAACATTCGCCTGCGGATGACTGATGATTTTCAACAATAATTTCATAAATGCAGCAGGCTGGAGTCTCTCCCGTGGTTATTCTTCCGCTGCAATCCCTGGGAGTTCCCAGTGACACCAGTGTGGGGCTGCCCGAGGCCACCGAGGGAGACAGGACAGCCTTCCCTGGGCATGGCGAGGGCTGGCGCTGTCAACAGCTCTCGGGCCAGTGACAAAAACGGCTCTGAAAGGAAGCTGTGAATGAAACAACCCACCCAGGACAACCTGGGGGTTTGTGCCAGGCCTGAGCACGGGCAGAGGGGCACAGGCTGCTCCTGGGCCGGGCAGGTAACACCGAGGGCACAGCCCAAACCACAGCGGGCACTGGGAGCAGCCCCCACAGCTGGGAACGAGGTTTCCATGAGAGGGAGATGTTGAAATATTGATTAAAGTTGGGTTTCATCAGCAATACTTTGATTTTATGATTATACTGGCTGCTAACAAAGACACACCCATTAATGCATTACATTCCTGCTCGTAAAACAGGGATTATTCCATTATTCCCGCCAGTGTGCTCCGCTTGTAGCCACGGCCCGTGGCCTCAGCACAGGCACTCATCAGGAAAATAAAAAGACATCATGATTTCAAAAAGGAGGGGAAAAACACATCAACAGCCACATGCTGGAACAGAGTGGAGACTGGGTCTGAGTAGGGAAGGGATGGGCAAGGGGGAAGGCTGAGCACTTCGCCCTGCTTTAAATCCAAAGCGAGACAGCAAACCCAAAGAGTTACTGAAGATTTTATCAATTTAAATGATTAAAAAAAGCACTCTGACACAGTCCCCTAGCAGGTGCCAGTTTTCCTGCTGCTTGGCCTCCTTGCAGGGACAATCATGCGTGCAGGGAGGGTATTTCTCATCCCAATACACCAGTTCCTTCCAGTGCCAGGGATAAGGGTGGAAAAGGGATGGGAGGAATGCCATTAAAGCCTGTGTCCTCGGCATTTATTGTTCTGAAGCTCTCGCCTGGGCAGGAGGAAGCAGCCATCTGAGGCAATATGGTGTTTACTCATGCCCAAATTGTTATGCAAACACGGGAGGACCTATGGGAGCAGAGGGAACAGGCACCGGAGGCAGCACTTCTCACCAAAGCAAAACGGTTTTCAATGTGCAAAGGGTGAGAGAGGTCACCCCCAAGGAATCCAGCCCAGGATCCTCCCAGCCTTCGCTTCTCCCATCCTCCTCCTCCTCCTCCTGCTCCTCTGAAATTCCCCAGGCAGCCAGGATGGGCTTCCCGAGTTAAAGAGACAGGCTCATCATGCAGCAACATGTCTGGGGCTGCACTTGCATGAGGAACCTAAAAATGGGGAGAAATCCCTCCTGGAAGCCACGGGACTGACTCCCTGCCTGCCCCCCTCGCCCAGCTGAGCTGCCCTGGGCTCGTGCGGAAAACGAAGCCACAGGAATTAAGGGGAGACCCCAAAGGCACACAGGGGTACTCTGCATCACTCAAGTGCACTTAGTTTTAAATTAAATCCATCTTGCATCAACATTCAAGATGTAAAATAAAAGAGTCAGTCATGAACTCTGCAGTCACGCCTTTAATTCCATCTGCAGTTGGTACGAGAGAACTCGGAGACAAATGACTCTGACAAGTCAACTTTAACCTCCAGAAGAAGCCACAGGTTTTCATCAGCCTACATCGACCAAGCTTTCACAAAGTTATCACTGATGGAGAACCAAATAAATCCCTGGAATTGTCAGTGCTGGAAAGATGCCTCATTGCCAGTCCAAGCTCAGGAGCTTTTGCAGCCAGAGCCTCGCTCCACAGGATGAAATCTCCCACCAGCCACAAACAGGTATGTGACCACATCAGCCCTCGGCTTTCCCTTTACTGAACTACATAAACCAAATTTCAACAAATTCAACTTATGACTGTAAGTCAGATTTCTGTAGAGCACTGTGAGTCTTCCAGCACGATAAAAACGAACCATGGCCACCAGAACCAGACATGCTGCTTCCAGAACTGAACTGCCACCACCTCCCCAGGGACTTCATCCCTCAGCCAGTCACCCTCCCCACACAAAGACAATTTCTGCCATCACCCACAGCATCTTCTCCTGGTCAGTGCTATCAGCCCTCAGCTCTTCATCCAAACCTGCCTGTGATTATCACCTCTCCCTGGCTCTATGGAGAGGGAGGCCAGTTTAGCTTTAGCAGCTTGCACATCACTTCAGGAGTCACCAGGAAGGATTTCATGCCTGGCAGGCTCTGAATGCTGCTGGGTTAAGAGCTCATTCCTGCAGGACACCCCCAGGAACGCCCCTGCGGCCTCGCTCCCCGCTGTGCCCGCTTTGTGAGAGCTGGTAGCAAGTTTGTGTAAAGCTAATTAACATGCACCGCTCTAATTTCAAACCATTTCATACAATCAGGATATTGTGCAATGCTGGAGTCAAATGGCTCAAGGAAATTACTGCACCAGCACTTCAGCACAGCGAGGCAAACCCGCTGGAGACGTTTGGAGTGCTGGGGTTTGTGCCTTTGAAAGAAGCTGTCCTCGGGGGGGAGCGCACTGCACAGCAATTAGCAACAGTTAATAACTGCACATCATCAGTTAAGAACTGCCCTGGTATTGAATGGTTTGTGCTGAAGCCATTTCCTACCGCAGGACGTTGATTTCTTGTCCACCATCTTCACGTGCCGTGTCTGGTTGCGCAGCCGGTCGTCCGTGTTCTCCACCAGGTTTGTGAGGTCGTCGATGATCTCTGGGGAAAGAGGAACAGGAGCATCAAATCTGAGCCCACGGAGTCCCTGCTCAACCACCCTCCTGCTGGAGGCTCCGGAATGGGAACCAGCTGCATCCTTCTGTCCTCCAGTGGGACAGAGCAGTGCTCACACGGCACTGGGAAACACCACACCAGAGACTTCAGAGTCAGTGCAGTGCTCCACTGCAAGAGTGGGGGAGAAAGTACAGCCTGAAGTGGAGGAAAAAATGCAGCCTGAAACAACAGCATCAGTCTGGGAGGTCAGGGAGTACAGGACGGCAGCCACAAAGCTGAGGTGAATTCTGAGCCAAAGTGAGGGAATTAGTGCCTATGCTATAGGAATTCTGGAATTTCAGCCCCTGGAACAGCATCTCAACACTTGGCCACGACATCATCACTAAACCACATCCAGAAGCACCATCTCCATAAAGGCTTCTGAGAGCACTCAGTGCCGTCCTGACCACGCGACCACTGAGGTCACAGAGTCCTGCCTTGGTTCCCTCTCTGAGCTGTGGGTCTGGCAGCTCTCCTTGCAGCCCAGAAGGTTCTCTGGGAAAAGGAAAGTGGGCAAAGTTTCCCCTACATCGAGTTTTAAGAGAGGAGAAAGGAAATCTTCAAGCCAACCCACCCTGAACCTCCCGTAACTGATGGCTTTAATTTCGTCCTGGAAATCAGAACTTGTACAAGGCTTACACTGAGAGTGGTTGATGGGATGGCTGAAAATTAAAAGCCCCATTCAGGCACTAAATTTCCCCCTCACTGCCTGTTACGCTCTGATTTCCTCAGAACACACAGCCTGTGCTCCTGGTGTCTGCACACACCGAGTTTGGCTGCCCTTGGCTCCGCAGGTAGGAGAGGCTTCCTTTGTGCATGATAAATCAGGAGAGGACAGCAGCCAAGCCCTCAGTGCTGCTGCACAGCCTCTTGCTCTGGTAACACTTCCAGCACCATCCCCACTGTTGATCTCTGTCTCTGTCAGTGCTGCCTGCCTTTGAGGCAGGCGTGGGGACAGTGGCCGTGCCCTCGGCTCCTCTGCACCCCAGCGGGTCCTGGCACTGCAGCTCTGCCCCGGTGAAGCCCTGGGTTCAACGGCCCTTCAGCCACGAAAGCAGAAGTCAGAGCACACAGCATCCAGTCAGCAAGACAAAGTGATATCCTGCCCAAATTTATGGATCATAACCCTGTGTGGATGATGGTGT
Organism: Oreocharis arfaki; assembly: GCA_013398015.1. Lineage (NCBI taxonomy): Eukaryota > Metazoa > Chordata > Aves > Passeriformes > Paramythiidae > Oreocharis > Oreocharis arfaki. The sequence continues at coordinate 106,564 of VZRR01012546.1, forward strand.
GAAGAACACAACTCCCACCAACAGGACAGGGCTCTTACTATTAAGCCTTGATAGTTTTGACTGCATTCCTTCAAACAAAAGATTTCCCAAATGTCTCTACAAAGAAAAAGGGGGTGACAATGACGAGGGCATTCCCAAACTTCCCTGTGAGACAGCAAGGAACCCTCGACCTTCCAAGAGTAGTGCCAGCATGTGATTCTTGCAGCTTCCCTGCTGTCATCCCTGTGACACCAGGAATCTAATGGGAATGGTTTCCTCCACCATTCACCTTCCCACAGCAGATCACAGAAACTCCTGAGCTGGGAGGGACCCACAGGGATCATGGATCCAGCCCCTGACCCTGCCCAGACCCCCCAACACCCCCACCCTGGGCATCCCTGGCAGCGGTGCCCAAACGCTCCTGGAGCTCTGGCAGCCTCGGGGCCGTGCCCATTCCCTGGGGAGCCTGGGCAGTGCCCAGCACCCTCTGGGGGAAGAACCTGTTCCTAAAATCCAACCTAAATCTCTCCTGACACAGCTCCAGCTGTTCCCTCAGGTCCCAGATGTTCGTCATGGAGGGTGTTTATGTTCTCAGTCTTATCAAGGAACAAGCACTGTATCAAATACAGATAAAACCAGTCTGATCGTACACAGAGATAACAAAAACCACATAAAATTATCAAAGTTCTGCAGGCACAAAGGAAATGTCCAAGGCACACGGAGCACGGAGGTTTTACTCTCCCGGAGAGCTGAGACATTTAAGCATCGTCCTTCCCGTGCACATTTCCGCCCGCTCCACAAACACTCCGTCATCTCCAGTGAATCCCTCTGTAACCTGATAGCAGCAGCAAAAAACCCTGCACGTTGAAAATATACAGCTTTCCTAAAACATGAGCTCCTGATTCATGTCCTGCAGCCCAAACCATCCCTGTATCCCCGCGAAGGGAGGGCAGAGAGCGAACATCAACCACTTCCCACCCACCCCACCAACACTGTTCTGCTCCAGACACAACCCCTCCGTATTTCTAAAGTTGTTTGCAATACTTCAGATTATTGTTCATCGGTATTATTATACTCAGTGTTGTCCACCCCACACCAAAACACATTTTCCCAAGGGATGGGAGGCATTTGTTTGAGCTGCGAGGTTTGTTCAGTTTGCAGTTCTGATATTCACTCTCCTCCCCCTTCCACCCAACTTTCCCAGGTCTGACATCTGCAAAGCCAACAATATTTTGGGGAAACTTTATCTGTCCTGCGTGATTCAGCACACAGGAAGAGCAGGACAATGCTGCCTGCAAGGGCAGGACTGCTCATGTTTGCCTCTCCACAAAAAAAAAGTGCTGCAAGTTCCCATCGTTGTCAAGGACAAAGTGATAAGCATGCTTGGGAAATTGGAGACTTTCCTCTGCCAACACTGACCAGACCCTCCTTGAAAAACATCCTGGTGAACAAGCTGTAGCTAAATGAGAACAAATGTGAGCAGGAAAATTTTCTGTCATCATTTCAAAGCCCAAGGCAGTGCAATTGGGATTCTGTGTAGAGCCTCTCCTTTCCCATCCCCCTGCCAGGACCCATTTCTGAACCAAAGGGCTGCCCTGGACATCCTGGAAGAAGCATTTCTCCATACATAGATATAGAAACATGTTTTGTGACACAGTCAGGTTCCAGGGGAGCAGGGCACTTCACCCAACACACAGCCCAAAGCCCAACAAGCACCCAGCCCTCTGAGACCTGGAGAATTCTGGAGTGCTCATGGCAGGACCCGGAGCTGTGAGCAGCTGGAATGGGGAGGAAGCACAAGGAGGTTCTGACCCCACTCCCAGTTGAACCAGAAGTCCAGCCCAGCAGGTTCCCCAGGCCAGGGTGCCCTTGTAACCCAAAACACCCAGCAGAGGAACATCCACCCATACATCCATCCCTCCTCTGCACCCACCAGCCCCCTGTTGTGGTGACACCCAAGCACAGGGCAGTGCTCAACCTCTCTGTAAATGAAAACATTTCTCCCCACCCCAAAGCAAAGGAAATAGGTGTTGGATAAAGCACAGCTGAAAATTAGTATTGGATTTCCAAGGTGGGCACTGGGTAATCCATGGCTAAGGAAGTCCTCTGAGCACTGACTCTCCACAGGTTCCCACCTTTCCTGACCCACCTGCAACCCCCTCTGCCCTTCAAGCTGGCAATTCCATGTTCTATCACCTCCCATTTAGCTGGCTATGCAAGGAACAGGCTAAAAAGAGATGGAGAGAGACCTGAAAAGAGGGAAGGAGCCAGGTCCCCCCGTCGGGAAGGAGCAGACGGGGAAGGCAGGCTGGCTGCTGGTGACCTTCCAAAGGACATTCCTGTAACACGGCACTGCAAACCACAACTCAGCCAGGAACACAAATTTAGCCAAGGTCTCCTTTCAGGGAAGCGGGATCTTGAAGCAGAAGATAAAATCCCAGCGCCCAACCCCAGCACTAAACTCGGAGTCGCTTCAGCGCAGCTGAGGTGGGAGAAGTTTGAAGGTCAGTGCTGGAGGGGAGCTCGGCCAGGAGCTGCTCCATCACCAGGGACTGCTCAAATACCAGTGTCACAGCTGTCCCCATCCCGGCACACGGGTCCCTGTGCTGCAGTGCCAGCCACCAGCCAGGCAGGAGGCTTTGGAGCTGACCAGGAGCTGGGGCAGCCCAGCATTCCCCGTGCCAGGGGGCCGGTCCCCTTAGGGAGGCAGAGGCACTTCCAGCTCTCCTCACCTCATTCCTGCCAGGCCGTGGCAGGGAAGCACCACCCATCCCTACAAATCTGGGTGCTTTTCCTGGTGATCCGAACTATGAAATCTGAGATGGAGCCCTCAGCAAGGGCAGGATTTCTTCAGGGGTGTGTCAGACAGAAGAATAATGGTGGGAACTGGGGTCAACACAGACATCCCTGAAAGAGGGACAAAAGCCATGTCAGGTCTTCCTTCTGGGGACACAAGCGTGGCTGCAGTGCTGCCCTGGGAGAGGGCAGGGGCAGCCCCTCGGGACACTGGGATCCATTCCACACATGGGATTTACAAGGAAAACACGCAAGGAGGGCGCAGCAAAGCCAGCACACGACAGGAAAAATGTACGTTGATATATTCTGAAATACTTGACTTTTTTTTTTTTTTTGGTTCAAAATCGCACAGCAGCAGTTTTTGATCTTAGGCAATGTGTTTTGGAACGTGTTTGGGTCCAGGTCAGAAGAAGCATCCCTGAGGAAGAGGTGGGAGAGGCTGGAAGTGCAGCCCTCTCCCATTCCAACATAACTCTGCCTCCCAGGAAGGGGAGAGGTGTTTACTGGAAAAAGCCTGAGCACAGTGAGAGAAAAATCCTAATTTTCTTTTTTTTTTTTTTCAATACCAAACACCAAATAAATTTTGGTTTTGTTTAATAACTTGCACTAAACAAATTTTTGCCCATATAGATGAATACAAAAATCACTTGACCAGGTTGGATGGGGCTTGGAGCACCCTGGGATAGTGGAAGGTGTCCCTGCCCATGGCAGATGAGTGGGAATGAGATGAAATTTATGATCCCTCTCAAGGCAAACCATTCTGTGAAAGGCTAAGAAAGATGATTTTTAATATCTCTGAATTAAACAGTTGCATTACAAGTCACACAGGTATCACATCTTGCTGTTTCAGTTTCTGGGGTCCACCCATGTGTGTGTTTGTGTGTGTGGTTTCATGAGGACTGTGCTAAAAGTCACTCCCAGGATGTAAAATCCTTCCCTGGAATTACAGGGAAAAACCACCTGGCAGCAGCACTAAGGGTGGATTTATACACATCCCTGAAACCACATGTGCTAAGAGCTAAAAAAATAAAGATTTATGCAAAGGACACCAAGGGAAGACAAATGATAAAAACTTGAGCAGAAGAAATTGTATGGGATCCTAGGAATTTCTCAGGAAAAAAAGCTCATCCTTCATTTCCTTTTTTCTTCAGAGACTTTGCCGCTGCCATGGAAATCAGGAATGTTCTGTTTTAACTCCTGAAATCACCGATACCTCCTGTAAAAAGCTGGTTCTGCTTCTCTCCAGCCACGGCATGGATAATTTCAGTGCCTCCCATGGGACGGGAGCCCCCCAGGCTGGAGCTGTAACTCATCCCTGCAGGAAGGGAAGGCAAACCTCAGCCGGGCCCGGAGCAGCCTGTGCTGTCCAAACAGATCCTTCTGCTTTTCTCCTCTGCTTCCCCTCTAAAGGCCACGAGCTCCAGCCCTGGGTTTGCCCACAGCCCCGGGATGCAGCACAGCACAGCCACAGCTCCTCCAGCAGCACTCCCAGCTGCCTTCCCCGTATTCCCAACGTCTCTGCTGACATTCCTTAGCAACGCTTCCCTTTGCTTTGGGACTCCTCTGGCAGCCCCACCTTCTGTGTCACCTCAGCCATCAAGTCCATCTACAGCTGGCCACGAGTCTTCCAAGGGAACAGTTTTCCCTGGAAAGCCGTCTGGCAGATGTCAAAACCAGCCCGTCCCAGAGCGCTCCGCAGGCCGGGCCCGCCGGCGTTTCACCTCCCCGAGGGCGCCCTTTGTGCCACAACTCCTCCCTGACCAGCCTGAAGCAAATAACCAAATGAAATTCTGTTTTGCCACCAAAACGAGGAGCCCAAACTTTTCCAGGAGCCCCAATTCCAGCTCTTTCAGCCACTGCATCTTTCCTCCATTTCCAGGCCCGGAGCCAAGGCCCTGCCATGCCTGGCCAGCCCCGCTGTGCTCCCGAGGGCAGAGGAGCAAATCGACTGTGAGGGCAGGAGATCCCACCACAAATTAATATCCCACCAGCCTCTGCAGGGCCCCAAGAGCAGCGAGGACACCGAGTTACGGCACAGGGATCGAGGTGCACGTTCTGGCCAAAAAAGTGTCACTCCCGAGGGGACGAGCCCCAGCGCGAGGGGCAGCACAGGGACACGGGGCTGATCCCGTCCCTCTCAGTGCCACTCCGTGATGTTCCTCCTGTAAAGGAGCTCCTTCAGGAGAGATTAAACACCTCATTCTGGAGAGATGAGCAGTTCCTTACGGGAGTGAAAGCCAGGCAGAGGCAGAGCCAGAGAGCAGGAGGAACTTTATGTTCCATTTTGCAGGAAACCATGTGGGGTTTTTCACTACTCTTTCCTCACTCAAGAGCAGGACAATGACCTGGTTCCTTTCCATCCTGTGAGTCCCTGTCTCTCCCCATGTCCCACACAGCTGTACCACCCTTCTGAGGACATACGAGTTGTTGGGTTTTTTTTAATCCCTCTCCTTAACTGATGGAATTCCTTGGGAAGGATGACCATCTCTCCCCATGAAGTGGAAAAAGCTTTAGAGTTCTGTTTGCACACGACATAACACTAATTGATTTTGTTTGTTTGTTTTCTTTAAAATGCATAAAAAGCCACATTTGGTTTTGGCAATTCCATCTTTGACCTGCACCCGTTCTGTCTGTGGAGTGAGAAACCCAAAAGCCAAGCAGAAGCGGCCATGTGAAATTCAGCACTGGGAGAGAGAAACAAATCTGGGGTTTGATCAGTTTAGCAGAGCAGTGCTGCTGACCAAACGTTTCCTCAGAATTGTTTGGATTTTCCGTGGATTGAAATTTATGGATCACTCAATAGCATTTATCGATGAGTAATGCACCTCCATGGCCTACCCCACTGAGTCATGGAAGACTCCAGTCAGCCTTAAGAAAACATATAGAGAAGTAAAATCCCGGCACAAAACCAATTACAGTAAGGCTGGAATTTAGTGGAGAAGCCAAGCAGGCTTTCCCTCCCTCCTTCAGGTCTCTGGTGCCTCAGGAGAAGAGCTGGATACCAAAGACATGAATCATACAGGGAATGCCAACCTCTATATGTCCAAACCCCATAATTACATGTTAATAAGAAAGCAAAGCATTGTTCCAAGTGCCAGGGTTATGAAATGAAGATTGCAAATAATGTAAGTGCATCAGAAACCTGAAGAACCTCAGCACGATGTGCCAGCTCTAATGTCAAGGCAGAGTGAAAAGAGAAAAAACACAGTAAAGAATACAGAGCCAGGAATCCTAATTTCTCTCCCTGGCTGCAGCCGTGCCTGGTTTTTGCAGCCCCTCTGAGGTGTGCTGCTCCCTGTGCCAAAGGCAACACAGGAGTGCACTGCTGGGCTTCTCCTTCAGCTCCACCTCAAATCCCAGCGCTGCTCTGAGCTCGGTGCTGCTCAGGACACTGCGACACCGACGCTTCCTGCTGGGATGAGTTCTGCATTTCAAGCAAAGACCAAGATTCCTCCCTCCACCATCCCAAATTTAACTGAGGACATTTAATCTCTTCTTTGGCAGAACTTCCTGTAAGCATTAAAAACCCCCAAAACACAAACTCGTCCAAGGGGTCAAACCAACTTGTTCCTCCGTGTTCCAGCTGTCTCGCTCTTCAGCTCTTTTAATTAACAGGGATCTTGATGGTCCTTGGAGACAGGAGGGTTCAGAAGTTCTCTCTGGGCTCCTGCTGGGAATGTGTCAGGATGTGAACTGGAGGCAGCCTTCTATAACTCCTACATGAATATTTTTGTTATGAAGGTGAACACAGCAGTGCCAGAGCTGCAGGGAGGCCAGAGGGGATCTCACCCTGCAGTGCCTCCCCTGCAGCTCCATGGGGTCCAGGTGGCACAAAGACATTTCTCTCCCTGCCCTGCTGGCAGAGGAGCAGGGCAGGAGCTGTGTCCTGTGTCCCAGGAGAGCTGGCAGGGAAGGACAGCTCTTCTCCCCTCACAGCTGCTGACAGCTCCAGCCCTCGCTCCGTGCCCAGGTCACATCCCCAGGCACTCAATGCTTTCCTGGCAGAAGGTCCTGCTCCTCCCAACAGGGGCTCCAGGCCATGCCAACAGTTCCTGTTCCTCAGGAACTCTGCCAGAGTTCCACCAACTCCTTCAGGACCTGGACTGCTCCTGCCTCCCCGAGTTCCTGACAGCAGTGACAAAGGCACAGACTGGAAAGAACGAGCTGCTCCAGAGCCCTGTGCCCTCTGCCTGCCTGTGCAAAGTGAGAAGCAGCCCCAGCCCCCAGATCAGAATGCCCAGGACCAGCCCACACCTTCCCCCAACCAAACCCTCACCACCCTCAGGGCTAACACGTGCCAAAACGAGAGGAACCTGTTTGTTCTGCCACGGAAAACCTCGCCACCTGCTCCAAGGACATGTCCAGGACCACTGCTTCCACCACACACCCCCTTCCACGCTGCATTCATCCATCCTAAAATATCTGACTGTATCTGGGTCAAACTTTGATACCCCCAAGCAACACAGAACACTTTTCATCCTCTCCAAAGCAGGTCCAGGAGCAGCAGATGGTGATTGGAGAATGCACGGAGGTGACACAGAACCATCCAAGGGTATCAGCTGTGGAAGCCTTCCCCAGCTCATCCACAGCTACAGAGCAACACTGGGAAAACAAACACTGCTATCAATTCCAGCTCACACAGTTATTAGTTAAGAGCTGTTATTTTAAAAGCACACACTGAGAAGTTTTCCCTTCTCCAGCTGCTTATTTTGTTTGATTCGAACAAAACCCATGGACATTAATTTTAGCTGTACTTAATTGAATAATTTCTCCGGGGAATGGCTCAGGGACAGTTTCAAGGCAGGCTGTTTCCAAGAGCCATTACTAATTGGCATCTACCACAGCCCCAGCGTGCCAACCAAAATAGTACTTTTGAATGTTACTGGAACTGCTCTCAGCCCAGATGTGTTGAGAACTCGCAGTGATACAAGGCAGGCAAGAACTATATCCACATGATATGGCATTTTGAGTTCCCTCTCCCAGTTTTATCTCCCGAGGAGATAAAAGTGTCCTTCCCTGGAAGTATTTGAGTGTAAAGTTGTTTGTTCCTCCCCTTTGCTCCCAACAGGTGACCCTTCCTTTTACTCACCGTGTTTAAGGCACAGCAGCACAGCCACCTGAGATCAAACAGACCTTTAGAACAAAAATATTCTTGCAGGAATTATAAAGAGTTGCCTCCAGTTTACAGCAGTGGCTGAAGTCCCCAGTGCCACACACCCAGGGCACTGCTCACGGCACTCACTGGGCTCTTTACATTTGTAATTAATATTGATTTTTATTCAAATCCCAAATCCAAGTGCCCCAGCAACACACACAGAGATTTTGGGGCCAGACTATCACAACTTCCAGCAAAATCTTCAAGTTATAGGGACAATGCCATCAAATTATTTTCCTACAGATGTGACTCTGGGAAAAAAGCAAGGAAATCCTGCTAATAGATAAAATACCCATAAAATCTGCGTGTCTAGGAAAGCTTGGAGCACTGGGAGGCTGGAAGGCCACTTACATGGCTGTAACAAATCCCTGCCAAGCAAAACACTTTTCCTGCTACAATGTGTTTGTGCTCTGCAAGCTTACAGCAGAAAATGAAAGGACAGAAGCTGTTTCAGACTCCCCATTTGTTTGTTTTCCCTTTATCCAAAATCTAAGCGAGATTTTTTTAAAATACTGCCTTCAGAAATCGTTGGTAACACTCACCCCTGCTTTCTTTTAGCAGCTCTCATTTTTCCCTAGTTTTTACACCATTGCAACCCTTTTCCATAGATATCAACAGCTTTCATTACAAATACACATCAGCTGCCACAATTTCCTAAGGTGGTTTAGCAAATCCCCATAAAACACTGTTTGGCTACTAAACACCTCAAGTCCAGGTTTCCAGCCCATTTCACAAAGAAAGAAACAAAAAAGAAAAAAACCACAAAAATACCAAAACACCTACAACCAAAACAACCAACACCAAAACAAAACCACCAAAAAATAAGTCCAAAAGAGCTACATTATACCCCATTAAACACTATCTGGCTACTGAACACCCTAAGCTGAGGTTTCCAGTCCATTTCACAAAGCAAAGAAAACCAAAAACCCTGCAAAAATACCAAAACCAAAACAACCAACACCAAAACAAAAACATTCAAAAAAAACCTTAGAACCCCGTGTTACACTCCACACAGCTGTTGCCACTTTTGAGATCTCCTTGGCAATTCCTGCTCCTACACTTCCTAAGAGGTGGACCCACCCCAGGAACGTAACCCCATCCTTGTGGGGACCAACAAACCAGGCCTCAGTCCACAGAGAAAAACATAAAACGAAATAGTGAGGAGAACATCTCATCCACTCTGGTTACAGCCACCTCGACCCAGCTCTACACCTTCCTGCCATGAGATAAAAACCAATTCTCATCTATTTTTGCAAAAGCACCCACAGTTGATGCCTCTGTGAGAGCAAACCCTTGACAGCCCCTTGTGTCTACTCAGGGTTTACTCACAAGAGGTGCTGCCAAAACCCCCCTTGCAGGAATCCCATCCCTCCATCCATCCATCCCTCCCTCCATCCATCCATCCCTCCATCCATCCATCCATCCCTCCATCCATCCATCCCTCCCTCCATCCATCCATCCCTCCATCCATCCATCCATCCATCCCTCCATCCATCCATCCCTCCATCCCTCCATCCCTCCATCCATCCCTCCATCCATCCCTCCATCCATCCATCCATCCATCCCTCCATCCATCCATCCATCCATCCATCCATCCATCCCTCCATCCCTCCATCCATCCAGAGTGCCTAAACCCGGGCCAGGCACTGGGACGGGGTCCTGAGCACCCCTGTGATGCCCTGGAGCACATGGGGTCCATCACTGACGGATCACTGCCCCGGCAGGAGTTTCCCAAGCACCTCTGAATGAAATAAACCCCATTTCCCAAAACGTGCCCACGAGACAGCCCCAGCTCCAGGGTGACTGAAGGGATGGTTAGAAATGACTGATGTCATTTTGTCCCCAGGAGAAAAATCACTGGGTTGTTCAGCTTGGCTGGGAAGAATCACCCAGCTCTGTGGCCAGCACCTTCAAAGAAAGGAACACTGAAATTCCTGGGATGTCTAGCAGGCTGAGCAGGATGTACAAACTCATTCCTACTCGAAAGAAAACTCGATCCAAAAAGCAGGACCACACCATCCCCCAAGTGTTAACTGCACGGCCATTTCCAACCCACGAGAACGCCCCACATTTTTCACATCAAGGAGCTCCAGTGAAACATTTCATTGCTGCCACGGCCCCTGCAATGGAGAATTAATCAACAACTGCAGATTAAGTGCTCTTGGTTTCGACACAGAATAAAGAAGATTGGAAAAAATGACCAGCAGTGCTCCTGCACAGCTGGAGACCAAGACATGGAGTGCAGCTTGAGGAAAAGAATGGAGATGGATGCTGACTCCAGGGACTCAGACTGAAGGGCTGCCTTCCTTTCCTTCCAGTCTCACTCATTTTCAGAGCTGGCAGTGCCCCTCTCCCGTGGCACAGACACAAGGACCAGCAGCCACCACATTCAGGAGGGTTTCTGGAGGTGACCAACACAGGACAGAGCTCATGCCCTACCACCCTCACCCTTTAAAGGAACATGGGGTGTGGTGTTTCTTTTCCTTTTTCCTTTTTTTAAATGAAAATGCACCTTCCCCCAGCCGGAGCGGGCTGACCCTACACACTGTGTCTGAAAGAGTGACTCAAACATGGTGAGTTCCCCATCAATACCCTCTGCAGAACCCCAGCATCAGGCAGGAGCAGATGCAAAATTTAGGGTAAAAGAATTCCACTGGTCAAGTCCTGGCTCTTAATCATGGGAAGGCTGCCATGAGCCTCAGAATTCACACGGCCTTTGGAACATTGGGAGTCCACACAACCTTCTGAGCAACCTTAATGTACAGAGCCAGGGGAGGTGCCACCCTGCAGCCCATTCCAACCAGTGACAAACACAGCAGAAGGGGTCACGAGGCTGGCAGGACAGATCTTCCTCACCAGCCCACCCCTTATACCCACAGGAGCTGAGAACTCCAGGGAAGTTCCCCAAAACCACACTCAAATCTACCAAACACCTCTGCCAAGTGCTGAAAGCTGATTGCCACAGGTTCTGCTGGGCTGTCCATCCACCCTGCACATCCACAGTCAAACTTCTCCTAAAATACCTCAGCCTCACCTGGGCATTAAGGGATTTGTTTCGCTCTGCTCAAGATATTTAGAGCAGAGGAAGAGGCAGAACCGTGTATCAGTGGGATGTCAGGCCTGCAGAACACAACTGCCATTTTAATAAACACTCGGGTTGGGAAGGAGCCAGCAGAGCATCAGAGTGTTCACCACAAGAGCATCATGCTGTGGACAGCTGCAGGGCATTATCCTCTTGGATCACAAGCGAGGAGGAAAGCCACTTCAGAATTGGGCTATCAATCATGGGAGGAACCAGAAAACTTGCAAGTGCTTCATGGTTACAGTATTGAAAGCAGCTGATAAAGCGAAGGTCAACCCAGGCATCTGGGACTAATCTCCAGCTGACATCCTCCATCAAGCTCTACTGGAATCAGTGATAAATTGAGTAAACGAGCAAGAGGAATACATCACCTAACAACATGCTCAGAGCTGGGCAAACAGCAGGAATTAGATGCCCTGCAGTGATGGCACTCCTTGGATCTCGCTGGCATCGCAGTGTCCTGCCTGCCCAGCCACCTGCCCAGGAGTCTGACAGGCCAAAAGCAGAGAAACACATCTCCAGACCTGATGGCTCAAAAATATTCCATTCCCAGTCTGCAGGCATGGAAAAAGTTCTGGTTACTCACAGAAGTGGTTAAAACAACAGAAAGGGTGGAAGAAGAACTTCCACAGATAAGACGACCTCGAGTCTACGCATCCCCGTTAGCCTCAGCCGATGATTTTCTTTCTTCCCACTTCCTTCCACCAAGAGCTGTGCCAACTTTCCACATGCCCTCCCATGGATTTTCTGCAGATGCAGCTGAACACTCGGTGTTTGGGGTGGCTCTGTGCCCGTGGATTTCTGCAGAGCTGTTCCACAGAGGGAACCCTTCCACAGCTGCTCTGTGATGTTCTCCTCTCCACAGCCCGTTTGCTGGGGGGACCCAAAGCGATTCCCTGGCACGAGCTGCACGAAGCTGAGGGGTTGGTGCCACCGGGCTGGGGTCACTTGTGTGGCTGAACCCTGCTCTGCTCTCCACACACGAGTCCTGAACTCCAGGGTGACGAAGCCCAGCGCAGGAAGGAAACCTCGAGCCTCCACTTTATCAAGCTGCACAAACAGAGGGTTTATCAAACTGCAGAGATTACTGGGGCTCATTGTGCTTCGCCTGCAGCGGCGTGCAGGCCTGCTCTGATGGCTCTCAGTGCATGGGAACAAGTGAGCACACTGACTGCAGCAGCCACAGTTCAACACCAAACCACGTCTTATTAGCCAAAATACTTTGTTTCCAAAGAGATGTTAAATTTTAAAAAGTGAATATACACAGGGCAAAAAATTAACTTCTAGTTCTGTGTAAGTATTCTCAACACCACTATTTCTAATTACTCAGTTTAGGACATCCTGCTTTAAAAAAAAGATACACTGATACTACAAAAGGCAGTTTTAGCCCAGGGTTTTTAATTTTTTCCTGAGTTTTACCTAGGAAAAAACATAAGCCATTTCTGTCATTTGTTGAACCTGGTTTTTAGCGTACTTGCACTCATCTGTTGTTCCCCAACCTGGAATAAAGGTTGAGATCTTTCTGAACAAAACAAATATCAAATATCTGAGTGTACAGAATGAGCCTCTTCTACAGCAAAGTCCCTGTTCTGCAGAGGCTTCCTGAGCCTGCCCAGAACAGAACACCAATAGGATTATCAGTCCCAAATAAAGAGCCACAAGCTTTTTTACTTTACAACTCCGGTTTTAATAAATCCCAATAAGCCCCATTATATTTCCCAAGGCAACTTGAGAATGACCTGCCCTGCAAGGTCTGCCCTTTCTACCTTTGAAGCTACAAGCTCAATTTTAAGACATCTGGTAGTGCAGACTCCTCATGTTTGCTCTTCCCATATGGGCTGGGAGAAAGTTCTGGATGTTTTCATCATTTCTCTGCGAGGACAATGAACTCTTGCTGCATTGTTTCCAACCCAAATGATTCTGAAACCCAAACGGGCATTCATGGGTAGATGCATTGTACAAATCTTCACCAGCACAAAGGATCACGTTCAATGGCTTGGCTGAGGCCATTGTGTTTCTCTCTTAAAAAAGATGTTTTGGACACTAAACACCACTATTAAACCCTTTTCCAGTTCAGTCATGACCCTGCACCCTGGTCAGACCTTTCCCCCTGCAATGGGGATGCTGGTGAACAAACCTGCACCACCTGGGCCTTCCTCCACACCCCCTGGAAAAAGGGATAATTCTGTGATCAGGAGAATTATCAGTTTGTCAAACCAGAAAACACGAGCTGCTATCTTTAGCTATGAAAATCAGGGAAATGTGGTCATCTCCAAGTGAGCACCCGCAGCTGTCCCCACACTGCACAGGTTTAACAGCAGCAAAACCCAAACCACTCTTTAACCCGCACTGATGGCACAAAGATGCTGAATTTGATTACTTGACATTTTGTTAAACCTTAGGAAGCCCCAGGACAGGCAGTGTCAGGTGCTCCAAAAGCCACAGGGAACTCACAGCCTGGCCACACTCCCAAGTGTCCGGATTTTGAAGTTTCACATCCCCAGCAGTATTTCAAGGCTTCAGATGTTGGGTTCGGGGCCTCAGCCTTAAATTATTTTTTTTCAAACCCTCTTAAAACGCATTTAATCCTTTGTTTTCTTTCCGAGGAGAAAGGTTTCACATCTGGACTGTCAACCTGCATTCCACAGCATTAGCCTGGCAAACCAAAGCAGCTGAGCTGTAAATCTCCGAGAAGAGAACTTGTCATGGAAATCGAAACTCAGCATTAACTGCAGGCCCAGTTCAGCAAGAAAGCCAACAGAAAAAGCCAAAACAATGTAGGCAGCCCCAAGACAACTTTGGAAATGAATCCTGCTGTCTGAGAGAGCAAACCAACCTCATCCAACACCTCAGATGGAAGCAGCGTCGCTTACCTGGGTTTGATCCCAAACAGACACCTCAGAGCCCACTGAGACCAACTCACACAGTTGAATTTTGCACCATTTTCTACAGCCAGCACCCCGATTTCATGAGCAAACTGCAGTTTCCAAACGTGCCTTGTGAGAGCTGAGTGCTCAGTCCCTGTGAGCTCCAGCTCCCTGTTCCCTTGGGCTCCCACTCTGCTGCTTACGAGCGTGGGGACACAAGCAAGGAGATGGAAAGCAACAAGAGAAGCTCCAAAGATTTAAATCCCTCCAGCCAGATTTCAAGAGAAATCCAAATGCCACCACTGCAATAGGCAAAACTGATTCAGCGACAAAAGGGTGTAGAACGGTAAAAATAATAAAAATAAAAGTATCAAAACTGCCCCAGGACAACAGCATGTTACCAAGTGTCTCAGCTAAGGTCATAAAAAAGTGTTAATGTAACATTTTTTGATCATTGCAGCATATATTTGTTAGGTTTTTAGATTTAAAAGTTAGCTGCTAAAAAGAAATCCATTTCTGCCAATAATTTGTTTCCTTTAGAGGGAAAGCAGTTTTGGAAAAAGACAAACCTGAGGTTAATTCAGCTCTGGAACAACCTGAAAGAAAGGCCTGGCTGATGCACAGAAGATACCGAGCACCAGTGGTGTGCTTGGTTCCCTCCTCTGTCAGCACTCACTTCCCAAATGCCCAACAGCCCAACTTCATTATTTCTTATACTTTATACCAAAGCACTTTATTAAATCCCTCTTCCTCCCCAACACACAATGCAGAGCTTTGTGTGCTGGGCTCTGAGGATTATTTTACTCCTCCAGCTCTGGTGCCCTGTGTCTCCACTGCTCTGAGCCCACCAGGAACGAGTCCATCACTGCCGTGGCTGAGTCCTCTTTTCCCAAAAACCGGACAAACACTCCTCACAACCAGCTCCATCCAGTTCTTCTGCTGAATTACAGCATTACCACAGTGCTCTGCTGCTGCAGGAAGGCTGCCAGGAAATCCCCTCACCCTGTAAGAACCATACCTGTGGTCCAGCCAGGCTGCTGACACACACAGTTACCAAATCCACACTGAGTCTCTCTGGGCTGCTTCCTCAACGAGCAAGAAAACACAGCGAGTTTTTCTCCAAACTATGACTCAAGAGTTGTGATATCTGTACCTGGATACCCAAAACACTGTGTGGGAGCACCTCGTTATCCCCCTACACTGTTATCAGCATCCTGAGCCACCTCAGCATCTTCCTCTGCTATTTCTGTGCTGTCACCCACCAGCTTTTCCAGCTCCTTGCTCCCAGTCTCCTTCACTCCCTCGGCCACAGGAGGACGATGCTGCACCTGTGGATACTGAGAGCAGATCACAGCCCGAGTCAGCAGCCCAGGTAGCCATCAGAGCAACCATTCCAGGCATCTCCTCCTGGACTGACAGCACTGTCATAATTCTGGAGCAAATGAGCCCCCACCAAAACGGGCGCTCGTTTTCGGCTGGTTATTGGCTGAGGTAATGGCTCTGAGCTTTCACAGGGCACAGCACACTGGGTATAATGCAACCTTTTGAAGTCCAGCAAGGAAAAAAAAAAATAAATAAAGAGGGTTTTGTTGGGTTTGTGTGGGGTTCTTTACCCGCTTTCTTTTTTTTTCTGAACGATGTGATACAAACCAGCTCGATACACAAATTAGAGGTGATCTCATCAGTCCATTAGGACTAAAGCAAGACCATCACTTGGGAGGGGATGTGCTGGCCAGATACCACTGATTGGCCTGAGAGCAGCATTACCCTGGGGGTACAAATGCAGCCTTCATTACACAGGCAAGGCATGGCTCCCAGCTTTCAATCCACCCCTGCAAACTGTTTGGCTGCATTGAAAAGTGGGATTTGGGAGCAGCGTCCCACACTCACCGCTCCCGTCGGCAGGCACGGACCGGGGCCAGCCCTGCCACCTCTGTGGATAGAAGGAAATGACCTGCAGACATCACACGCCTCCCTGATTCACACCCAACACATGCCTGGGACGCAGTGTCAGTGCCTGAAAGCAGCGCAGGAAAGGCACTTGAAAATTCCCTAAGAATAGTAAAATGTGGTTTAGAGGCTCTCGCCTTTCATTTCTCATAAACTGGAACTCCATCACATCTTTCCACCAAGCTTCTTTGGATTTCTTTGTTGTCAGGCTAACAATGCTTGAAAGCGAAGAAAGTCTCATTTCTGAGATGTTTCTGTTTTCAATCGAGCAGCAGAACTATTTATTTTCCCAGCAGTGATGGAATTAAACAATTTGTCTTTGAAAACTCTATCAGCCTTCACCGTGACATCGCCCCATCTGCTTTTGAGATTAAGGTACTTTGATTTTTACCAGCTAAAGGTTTATGAAGTGCTGTATAAACCCAATTACTCTCATAGTAAATTATGTAAAGCTTACATGTTATTTTTTTAATTTTCCCCCATGGAGTACTCTGGAGATTCGGAACAGGAAAGGCTCGCTGAGGCATTCTGAATTAAAAGTGTGTAACAGGGAAAACCACGGAGCTTCCAGAAACTTGGAATAAAAAAGAAAAAAACCTCAACATCATTAAGTGAGGATGAGAGACACCCCAGGAGAGGCTTTTCAGGGGAGGACGGTTAAAAAACAAGGGAAAAAACCCCTCTATTTCAGTGGGAGGGAGTTCTTTAAAAACAGATTAAGTTTCATCTGAGGTAGTATTTATTCCTCAGCCGCTCTCTGCCTCGCTTCCTGATTGAAACCAGGGATGGGAGAGATCCTGGTGTGCTCACTTGGGATGTCAGCAGCAGAAAACACAGGGTGGACAGCTGGATTTGAAGGAGGTTTAAAGGAGAGCTGCCCTTCGTGCTCACTGTGCCTGAGGTGTGCCCACCGAGGGACAGAGCATCCCCGGGGCAGCCTGAGCCCCGATAACGTGTGGGGCCACTGGGGACAAGGACTGAGCCCAGCACTGCTCCTCCAGACTGGGACTGAGCTGGGAGGTAAAAAGCACCAGTCCCAGGCAATAATCACAACCTAAAGCTGGCAGGAGCTGAGTGACCTTCTGGGCACCAGTTCTGGGACACCTTGCACTGCCCACAGAAAGGGGCAAGGCAGGCGGCAACCCTGGAGCACAAATTCTCCACTCCCTGGAGCAACTCTGGGGCACAGAAATCAGCCCCAAATCCCACTGCAGTCACCAGGGGCTCTGGTGAGATCCTGCAGGGATGGTGTTTGTCGGCTGTGCTGTGACACTGCATTATTTGGGGAACACCAGCAATGCACCTTCACCTTCTGCTGCACAGCAAAAGCTGAGGAAACGGGCAATTATTCCATTCTTAGTCTTAGGACAGTGAGTAACTAAATATTAACATAAATTAATATTTGTCCCATGCAAACTTTTACAGAAAACACTCCCCAGAGCGGCCAGGAGCTTGAAGGAATGTTGGGGACTCACAGGGCAGGCAGGGGAGCACCCCACTCAGAGCTCCCCAGGCTGGGCACAGCCACCACTTGCCCTCTTGCACCCACCAGTGCCCAGGGCTGCTCTACCCTCAACACTTCAGAGCTCTGTTTTCACTTCAGGATCCCCTGCTAAAGCTCTCACCTTTCTTAAGGCTCCTCCCGCCCCACACTCCCGGTATTCTCTCCCCTCTCCCGTTAAGATTCCTCTCTCCTGGACTTCAGTTTGCTACAGGACAAACCAACTTCTCAAAAGTACATTTTGCAACACTAAATTTAGATGAACCAAGCATCTCTGTTACACAAGCATCGTGATCCTGGTGCCAAACACGCCTCCCTCAGCTCCAGCGTCCGCGGAGATCTCTCAAGCCAGCCTCCTCTCAAATCCCAATTCGTTCCGGGAGGTCCTGCCCATGCCTCCCTTTTGTCTGCTCTGCTCACAGGGGTGTTTGAGGAAGCTTTAACAAATCACTGCCATGGCAGTGTCAAGCTGTCAACATGACCACAAGCCCACTCTGCTTGCGAAAGGGCCGTGCTGTACAACAGGCTCCGCACCCCGGCACCGCCCGGGAGCTTGTCAGGAGCCCTGAGCCCCAGCAGCTCCTGGTCATAAAAACATTGATCAGCACCAAGCACTCAAAAAAACTGATGCAGACTATAAGGAAGAATGAACAAAGATTTCTGAAAAAGAAATTAAAAAGCTTCTGAGCTCGAACCACAGAGAGATTTGAGGACTGGAATGTCCACAGAGTTTGGTTTAGCTACTGAAACTTAACAAAACGCCTGAAATAAGCTCTGTTTCACCTGGGAAGTGAATCCCACCTCAGGGAACATCCAGCTGTGGGGGCTGAAGGAGTTGTACGAAGAACCCAGCTCTGGTGTGATGCTGTTCAGAGCAGCCAGGCAGTGACAGCACCTCCAGAGCTCGTGCAGGGGCCAGGCAGGGACAGGGAGCCGGACACAGGGACACACTGCCCCGGCACCACACACACCTGAACAAACTAAAATACTGCAACTAAAGCAAGAGGAAACAGGAACTGAAAGTATTAGAGATGGCAGACTAAGAGAGGACTCTCCCTCTTCTTTTATTTTCAGGGGTTTTTCCCTTTTGGAGAAGAGCAGGAAAGTCACTCCCTTACACAAGATGTTTTAATTCACATTTTCCTTCTGACATCTCCTTCGCAGGCCCACCAAAACAACCCAGGGAGAAGGTCAGACACAGCTATACATTAAGCAGCAAGGAAAAACAAGGCACATCCCACGCTGAGGACACGCTAATGGCTCTTTGGAGTCAACACTTACCTAATTCACTTTTTAAGACTTTCAGTTGCAAATTTTTTATTCAGCTTTCGCAGCACAAATAGCCACAAGAAAGCTACCCAAAGCCCCAACTCGCCACGTCAGGATTATTTGATATGAAGGTCACTTCCACCAGCCCCAAGCAAACTCCTTCAAACCCTCTAAGAGACACAAGGAAAAAGGACAAGGAATACTTGTATCGATTTTAGGATGTGAGACACAGGTCAAACACCGAGTGCACAAAAATAATTCCTGCTTCTAGAGGAATATAGAAGCACTAAATACTCAGAAATGCCCCCGTGCTGGCATCTGTGGGGTGCAACAGTTAATTTATTAAGACAGATTAATGTACCCACAAACCCTCCAGCGTTAAGGCAATCCTGACCTCTCCAGATTGGCTGCCAATGTGATATAGGTCCAAAAGAAATTACCCTGTTCTGCTGCGACAGAACAATAAATCGGCTTCCTCGAATACAGTGGTTAAAGAATCCAAGTTCCTGACCTCGAATGTTTCCCTAGTAGGATGCTGTGCTGTAGGGAACAATCAGGATGACATTTGCTGAAATGTGTGGGATTTATGATATAATAGGTTGCACATATGTGCCAAAAGAGGGGAAAAAAAACCCTCTTAAATCCAAGCAAATCAAGATTAATTAGCCATTAAAATAGCTAAGAGAACACAGTGCAGTACAGGTGGTACAACAAACCAGCTCCCTCTCCATGCACAGCGACTCCAGTTGTTTTTGGGGTCACACCGTCCGTGGATCTGCGAGCGCACTCGCACTGGGAAAAGCAAAAATTGCTGCTCCTTTGTCAGCTCCTGCTCTCTGCAATTCTCCGGGTTTGCACTTTTCATAAACAAACCTCACGCAGTCCTTTTGTAGGAAGTCCCCCTAAGTGCACAGGAAAATCCCGTTTTGCCTGGCTTTGATCACCAGGACAGACTGAGAACGAGCTCGGCTGTTTTTACAGCGCTCCTCGTGCTGAGGAGAGGCCACGCCGCTCACATCCCCCTCCCCACTCCATCACGTCCCCTCCAGCTCTCCCCCCCTTCCCCCAGCCCTCCAGTGACTTTTTGTTTCCCTGCTGCTAATTGCAATTACAGGTGTCCCAAAGCCCAGAGCCTGACAGACGCCTCATGCCTCAAATGCCAGCGCTGTGCTGGGACCGTGCCTGTCCGGCAGCACCACAAAGCAAACATTCCTCACCAGGAATCACAGCAGCCCGACTCCTCCGACCCTTCCCTCCGCCCCAGGAATGCGAACAAGTTGTTAATACCCTGCAATCTGCTCGGTTTCCCTCTTAATCCTGGTTTTAAGCAAGGCTCTGCTCGCAGGAGATCCCATCAATACATCCACAATGCGGGACAGAGCCAATGTTATTGTGAGCCTGAGGTGGAACGACTGCACTCCCAGCAGGAGCCTCATTTGTCCAAGGAAGCAGCCAGAGCTGCTCTAGCAGGGGTAACCACAAAAAGAGTCGGGCTCCCTGCGACAGCAAATCTCCTGCCTGGGCTCTGGTCAGCCAGGAGCAGCTCCCACGCTGAGCCTGCCCTCCCCTGTCCACAGGGTAGGGATGAAGGCACACACCCCCCTCTCCTCCTGCACAGGTCTTCACCCCACACACCTTCACCCAGCTCTCCACATCCACGGAGACTGGGAACACCATGTGGGAAAAGACTTCTTGCAGCCATGGTCTTTGTCCACGTTAACCCTGAAAAGCTGAGCCACATCCCTCCTTCCAGGTGAGGATTTGTTCCTTCTTCCCTCCAAAATCCTTATTCTGCAGCAGGGTAAACTACCGTGGAGTTTATTTTCACACATTTTCAGCAGTCCTCAGGTGCCCAGCACCCACACAGTTAAACCCAAACACATTTCCAGCACTGACAGCAGCGTTGGGCATCCCTTGGTTTGTTGTGCACGGCCCAACTGCAGCAGACAACAAAACTGAGACACTGACTTACCCATGCTCCTCACACTCGGCATGGAACTCCCTCGTGACATTACCCCCAGCCTGGGAAAACTCCAGTTATTGACAGAGAAAATAATCAACATGAAAATAATTAACGAGCACATTGACCGGGTGGAGAGGCAAGGACCAGCTCCACAGGGCCACGTGGGTACCAAAACACTGCACCCTGGGCAAGAGGAAACCCCTCTTCCCCAGGCTTTTGGAAGCCTCCTTTAACACTTAACTCTTTTCACTCAGCTGTTTCCAGGACATTTGAGCTGTTTGTTAAAGACTCAACATCCTCTGCCACTCATCTGGAGAGGGGAAGAGCTCCTTGTTCCACTCCTGTAGTACCAGAGCTCCCCGAGCAAACTGCGCCTCGCCTTGCACAGAAAAAGGGGCTGCTCAGCAGAAGCCTCCCACGTGAACACCCTGATCCCAGCTCAGAACTCTGACAGACAGAAATCAGCAGGGAAAAAGCTTTGAATCCTCCCCAAAACTCACTTCTGTAAACGCCTCACTGTTTAGGGAAAGATGAAAGGGATGCAGTCAAATCAAACACACCACTCCATCACACGAGTAGTGGCAAAACACATTCTCGGTGCTTTGCATTTTCCAAAAATACAACCCAGGAGTGAGGGAAGATCCCTCCTTCCTCAGCGTGGCTGCTGCAGAGGCCGGGGGAGAGCAGAGCTGTGGCTGTACCTTACCCTGGGATTACAACGCCGTTACTCCGGCACTGACGGACGGATTAATTGGAGACAGCTGCAAGGAGAACTCTCCTAACGACATGATTCATTAGTTTTCATAGATAATTACATCTGCTCACGGCCTCACACTGAATCATTCATTTCGGGAATTTTTGGGGCATTAAATTTAAACGCAGTAATCAGATTTGTTAATCCGTGGGACAAGGCAAACCAAACACGATTTCGTTCGGGGGATTGTTTATACTTTCAACATTGACATGAATTCAGCAGCAGGAAAAAATTAGCAGCATAATGTAGGCTCATGAAGGTTAGAAATTATTAATGGTAATCTCCCTCACTCCCCCAGTGCTGGTGACCAGACTGGGCAGATTTTTTTGGGCTGCAGGTTCCTTCCCTGGATGCATCTTTGTGCCTTCTAACACCCAGTGGCCTTTCTCAAAGCACACAAAGATTTTTTGATAATTTTTTGATACTAAGATCTTTCGATAGAATGAAACTATGAAAATAATTGATACCTGGGTTTGCCACTCCCTAGATTCAAAATACAGCTGGTTTTTCATTGTTGGTGTATTATACATTAAATAATCAGTTTCAAACACGGTTTAGCTGGTTTTATTACTCTGAACTAGCAGCACATATTCATAGATAGAAACTCCAGGAAAACCTGCAGATCCAGGCCAGTCCCCTCCATATCAAGTCACAAACTACTAAACTGAACTCCACCTCAAAAACTGATAATCTTTTGCCCATTTTTTCTGGAAGCTCCTTCGGAATTTCTCATCTCGCAGTTAAAAAAGAAAAAAAAAGTAATTTTCTCATCTGTACCATTCATGGTCAATTCATTCCCATTTTTTCTTGAACCAATATCCTTATTCAGCTTCTGTAGCTTTTTCCCTCCCCAATACTTTACTGCCAAATCACGAACAGAAAGCAAACCATTATCTCCAATCTATCCCCAGCTGGCCAGACTGCACAGCCCAGGCATCAGAGCCCTCTCTGTGCTCTCCCACTGACCTCCACAGCCCTCATTTCTTCTCTGGACCTTCTTCCCCACCACTTTATCCTTCTGAAACAAGAAGCAGAAAGTTCAGAGTATTTTTCACCAAGCTGTGTCCAGGTGCAGTGACTTGTCTTGGCCCCCCTGCCACCTGCTCCACCTCATCTTCTCTCCCCACCAAACCAGCAAAGACCTGGTCAGCTTTGGGACGAGCTCAGGACGAGGTCAGTCCATTGCTGCAGCTCAGTGGATCCAAAGCAAACTCTGGTCCTCATCCTCACAACATTGCAGGAGCTGCACCCTCATCACACCATGACCTGAACCAAGCTGAAGAAAATACGAAGGATCTGGCAAGAGGAATCTCGTGGCACATCAAAGATCCCACGGCTTTCAGCAAATCAGCTGCCAGAGAAGAGCAGCTCAGGCTCACCAGCACCACCACAGGGGAAATACCTTTATGGGGGGCCTGGAAACAAAGGGCAAGGTGGAGAACCCTGCCCAGAACCACACAGTGAGTCCTTGGGCAAGCCAGGAATGCGACCAGCAGACCACAAGTACTCGATGGCAGCCACAACAGAGCTGCTCCTGGGTGTACAGGAGAGAGCACCTTTGATACCACAGCTTGGATTCCTCTAAATTCACGTGCTACTGCTGAGAACCTGACATTAATGTGCAACTTGAGACCTCCTCCTCTGGCGAAGCTGCACCTACGCGGTCGTATTTATTCTTGTTGAGGTTTGGGGGACGGGGGATTGCTCCATGGAAGCTGGAACAAATTAATATTGCCCTGAGAACTATTATTTTAAGGGAAGGACCCAGCAGAAGCACAAAGGTAAGCCAACAGCTTCTATTTTCTTTTAGTGAAGCGTCTGACAACACACAGTATATTTTCTCAGGACCCATCCCAAACGCCACGCAGTGATAAGCTCCTCGTGAGGCTGTTCCTGGAAAGCATCCCAGGCCCTGCAGTCACATCCCCATTTCTGCAAGAGCTCCAAGCCTAAGGCCCCTGTCACAGCCGTGACTCCCGGAGAGACCCTTCCCCAGGAACGGCGCCCGAGCTCAGCCTCACCTCTCCCGACACACGCTGCTCGTCTCTGCTGAGTGCAGCACCACTTGTTTGTGTAACTGGAGAAGTGTCAAGCCCTCTCTCGCCGTGATTTAAGCTCTGCCAGTGTTAGAAGGAAAACAAAGAACAAAGATGCTGAGATATCCATCATCCCACCAGCGCCCGTGGGGAGTAGCTGGAGGAATGCAGCGCGCCGGGATCGTCGGCCCCGCTTCCAGGGCAGCCTCCCCTTCCTGTGCACACCGAGAGCACTCCAAGGAATTCACCTCTTCCAGCCCATCCAGGGCTCAGCACCCCGGGAGGAGCTGCCTGGCCCGCAGGCACCAGGGGCTGCTCGGCGCCGGTGCCGTGACCACGGCAGGCTCCTAGAGCCCACACGGGCAGAGCCCTGCCTGTGTTATTCCTGCAAGGAGTTCAGCAGCTGAGAACAGCAAACCCAAGAGCCAGAGCTGTTTGCTAAGAGGGGTTTTGGTTACTAAATGCAGAAACTCACAGGAGACTTTTTTCTCTTGTCCTCCAAGAGAAATGGAGAGGATACACACGTGTTTTATCAACGCCATCGACTACACGAGTGCCGTGAAAGGAACTCATCCCCAGGGAAAATTAAAATACCAACTTCCCTCTCATTTACCGAGGAAAGTGAGCACAGGTGGGGAGACAGCTAAAATAAATCAGAGAAATGCAAGAGAAATGGGGCAGCAAGCACAGTGAGGAGCCAAAAGGGTCAAACACTGTCCTTGGAAACCTCAGCACAAAGGGACCACCCTCAGCATAGGAACAGCTTCAGGACAGCTTCTCCAAGGAAATTCAGGCACAATCCCCAGGTGCTCAGTGTTCCTGCCTGAAAGGGGCAGGAGTAACCGTGAATTGCATGGTCAACAACTGCTCATCCCCATCAGAAACACTGAGCTGAGAGCAGCTCAAGAGAGGACGTGGATGCAGAACTTTAGTCCTTCCCTTATTTACCTCACTGCACTCTCACACTGGAGAACAGCTCATCAGTGACTGTCAGAACTTAAGGAGAAACCCAAACACTCAGGGCTGTTTGCAGGAGCAGAACCAAACGAGCTGAGCCACAGCGCCAGGGACAGACGTGGACGTTACAGCGATGCCAAAACGCAGGCTCAGCACCTTGCAAAACACCCCCGAGGGGCACCAGTGCATCTCACTGCTGGGATGGAGAAACAGACCCAGGAGCCAGGGACCCTCTCCCAGGACAAGACCAGAGGGGAGAGACTCCTCATCCCTGAGGAGCTGGATGTGCTCGACCTGCCGAGGCTGCGCTGGCATGCAGCGCTGCAGTTGGGCAGGAACACTTCCACCACCTCCTCCTCCTCCCCTCAGGCAGCTCTACCTTTTTTTCAAACAGTTGGGCAATTGTCTGAAGGACAAGTCTAAGAGGGGAAAAACACATTCCTCTGAAACAGCATCACTGCCAGGCACAGGACTGCAGGATCATCCAACCTTACTGCTGACCCCATGCTTAAAAAGCACCTTGAAAATAAAATATAGCCATTATTTCAGGCAATACTAAAAGCAAGGAGAAAAGCAGTGCCTTCTTTTCACAAAGGACAAAATGTACCTTTGGATTTCTAACTCTCCTTTTTCAATGTTTTGTTGGTTTTTTTTTTTTCCTGTGCTCCTCTCCCACGTGGAAGGGATGAGGAAATGTTGGGGAGGGCGGTGGTTCAGGACAGTTTAAGTGTGCATGAACCGGCTGTTCACTCCCAGCACAGCACTTGTGCTCCAGAGAGATCACCCCAAGCCCATGACACCGCTCCTTCCTCCAGCGTGAATTCCAGCTGGAGACTCCTTTTTCTTCCCCCAGGGCCAAAGGGAAACTCACTGATATTTTTCATGTTTAGGATGCGGGGAAGGACACGCAGGAACACCGAAACATTAAATGGCTGGATTTCTCTTCCCCCACTCCTCCCCCTTTTTTTTCCAGAAGGAGGGAGTCTTCCAACCCCTAGAACAGACCAAAGAGCAGAGTGCAGGGGAACAGCACCAAGGAGCACCAAACCCACGGACCCCTCTGAGCCCCTGTGCGCCACACGGGAGTCACCACACGCTCACAGCAGCCACCACCAGCTCAATTTCAACTCCCTCAGCTGGTGTTAAAACCATTCTTGATCAGGGGGAACAAGGGGAAGAGCATCTTCTGCAGGAGGGATGATGTTTGCCACACAAACCCAGTGGCCCCTGCAGCACTGGGGACAGCTTTTGGCCGTGTCAGCAGCTCCTCAGTTCGCAGCTTCGGGCAGAAAGAGCTGCTGCCAGCAATGACACATTTTACCCAGGATCTCCTGAGCAAAGCTAAATTTGGAGAATTCAGTGTTTATCACCATCCCTTTGATCCAGAAACACCAGAGGATGTGATGGGAGCTTCAGTGGAGCAGCCATGGACAGCCCAAGTTACCACAGGACCAGAACTGTGCAGTGTCTGTGGCTGATTTTCACACAATAACTGCTAAAGTGAGAGCTCTTGGAGAGCTTCCCCCTTTCACAAACCAAACCTCTCACTGGAGCCAGCACTGCCAGTCAGTTTATGAAAAGTTTTTATCCCAAGCTGAAGGATGGGGGTTTGGCTGTGTTTGTGTTTGGCAATGTCTGTACATTTGGATGATTTAGGCAGACAAGATCTGCTCCCTTCAATGCCCAGCTGCTCTGTTTAATCCCTGTTAAAACTGGTTTCCCCCTTCGAATTTCTTTAAACACTACTGGGAGGCTTGTTTAAAATACATCCTTTATAAAGGCTCCTGGCAACTCTGAAATTAGAGTTTTCTTTAATCTCCCTGCTAACTTCAGGGGATAAACTGTTCAGCTGTCACCATGTCACAGTGTGGGTGATGTTAATGAGCTGGAGGAGAAGCCAGGCCACAGAAATCCTGAGGTCCCACTCCACTTCCCTCTGCCTCCACTCAAACAAGGTCTCCTGATGAGCTCTGACAGACCAGGAGCCCCCAAGTCCTGCAGAAGAGCCGAGCACCTTCCAGCAAACACTGACTGAGATCTACCTAATTAAGGTCCTCTCAACCAGGAGGGTGATGGTACCAAGTGACCACCAGGACCTGGACAGCAGGAAAAACTTCCTGGGCATGGGACTGGATTTGCCTTCCCAGAGAGGGGATCCCTGGAGGTGTCTGACAGGGCCAGGCCCACGTCTGCACCTGCAGACAGGAGTGTTACTCCTCCTTCAGCTCAGCTGCACAGCAAATA
Organism: Oreocharis arfaki; assembly: GCA_013398015.1. NCBI lineage: Eukaryota > Metazoa > Chordata > Aves > Passeriformes > Paramythiidae > Oreocharis > Oreocharis arfaki. The sequence goes on from VZRR01012546.1 coordinate 133,117, forward strand.
CATCCAGACTATGATAAAAAAATAAATACAACCAGCTCCAATAAATATCAAACAAGGGAAACTCCACACATATCAGAAATTACATTAATTTGGCTTGGTATCCTGTACCCCTTGAAAGCCTGAAGCAGAGCAAGCCTGGCACGTGCTCTGTTTAAAAGGTTCCCCAGCCCTGGTATCAATGGGTTTTTTCTCCATTATTCACAGAAATCTGGAAGCTTCTCTTTCAGCAGGGACTGAGGAACAATTTTTACCTTCAGAATAAAACCATGGGTACTTTGCCATCACACTTGCACTGTGAATACCCAACAGAAAGCAGAGTGAGAAACCTGCCTTATGCTTACAACAAAGATTTCTTTTAAATCAGCTGTGATTGTTGTATTTTTGATTTATGTTTGCTTCTGAGGGATGCAGCCTCCCCCCACTCAATAAAACCTCCTGCCATTCCCTCCCAACACGAATTCCAGCTGGACACAGAGCTGGGTGGGAAGCACAGGGCAGATCTGGGGGTTATTTGCATTTCAGAGAGTTCCCCTACGCCGGGAAGTGAAACAGAAACCTCTCCAACATCTCCCTGCACGTGGCAGACAGCTCACAGGTTCAGTCCTGCACACTGACACGGGTCAGTGCAGAACTGGGTTAAACCCCTGCTGTCCTTTCCCCAGCACCTGCCCACAGATAAAATCTGTTTCAAGTGCTCAGGGAGGTTCAGCAGCAGCACCAAGCACTGAGGGCGAAGGCTGGCCCTGAACAGAAGGGAGGGATACAGCGATTTTACACTCAGACCCTCAGCCCTTCCCTCACAAAAGTCCTGTGGTCTCCAGCTATGAAAGCCATTTTCCTTTCACTGGCAGCACACCACCCACGTCAGCCACGAGCAAAACCACTGCAGTTCCTGTTGTGACAAAGCACCAAATGGGGCTTTTCCGTAAGAAGCGAAGTCACAACAGCTCAAGCAGTGGAAAGAACCACACTGCAGCTCAACAGGCTCCAGTTCAACCCTGAGCACCCCCCCAGTTACCTGTGATCAGTGACATGGAACAGCTGGAAAACCCAGCACTGACCCCAGCCACCACACAGATGCACCAGCACCAGAAAATGCATCACCCAGCCCCAAAACTCTGATAATTAGCACATGAATCCGTGCCATGCTGGAATCTTCTCTATCCCCAGGCTGGTGCTCTGACACGGCTTGGTCCTGATAATAATTTCCAAGCGAAAACACCTTTTTCTAATGAGTACACACAAAGCAGCCCATGTCCTAAGCTCAAGCAGAAGGAAGCTTTCCTCCCAGCTTATCTGATTTTCTATTCATTTCAAATACCACGTTTCGGAAGGCCACTTCAGAGCTCAATTCACACTGCTCATTTTCCTTGGCAAGCCCCCACGTTATCTGCAAACACTGGCTGAGAACCCAGCTGCAGCCATGTGATACCCACAGCCCTCTGCACTGGGTGACACAGGGATGTGGGAAACACTGGTACTCCAAAATAAGGGCAGGTGACAGAGTTATTGCCATCACACCCCGGGGGCATGCAGGAGTCTGAGGGGCAAGGAGCACCACCCAAGTGTAGGGATGCCCTGCCAGTCCCCAGCCTGCCTGGGCACTGTTCCTGCCTGGAATGATCCCTCCCTGCCCCACATTGAGCACCCCAGTGCCAGTGGGCACCTCCTGCTTCCCCTCTCCCTGCTCCACACTGCCCCAGCCTCCAAAGCCAGGAACAAGGAGAGGTCCTGCTCAGCCCTGCAGGCCCGAGCACAGCTTGCTCAGGGAAATATCACCCGGAGGAAATGAAGCAGACAAACGAACAGGTCTCTGCTGGAGCATCCCCCAGGAGATTTCCCAGCTCAGCCAAGTCCTGATGGATTTCTCCTCAAGCCAAGGACCCTTCCCACACCACTCCCCTCCACCACTACCTGCCTATGCTACAGCAGAGATAACACACCTCTGCAATATAAAAATAATTTAAAAGAGTTCCAACATAGTGAAATAAATAATTTCTAAGCTTCTTGCCCAAATCACCGTGTTTCCCACTCGGATTCCTTCACACAAAGTGACAAACATGACAAACAACCAGTAAGAACCAAAAATCTTCCCTCCACCCCCAAAAGTTCTTCTTTGCCCTGCAAAGGAGGAGGAGCTGGATCCTGATCCCTCTTCCCAGTGCTGCAGCAGGGCACCACAACCCCAGTGCTGGGGCTTTGTCACTGGCACTGGGCTGTCTCATGGTGCTGCTCTCTCTACACTCCTGTAAACACAAAGCTCAGGGTGATACAGAACAAACATTTGGGCAGTTTATACCAAATGTTATCTTATTTTTACGCAGGGTCTGCCCAAACCAGACCAAACCCAACCTTCTGAAATCCTGGCAGGACTGGAAACCAATATTCCCTTCAGCATTTGGGCTCACACCTGGAGGAGCTGATGCAGCAGGTTCAGCTGAGCAGCCGTGGGGAACCCTGGGGTCCCTGGTCCCCAGCCCAGCCCAGGGGATCCTGCTCCAAACTGGGAACCCTGGGGTCCCTGGTGCCCAGCCCAGCCCAGGGGATCCTGCTCCAAACTGGGAACTGTGACCTCGCTATCTCAGAGCCAAATCCATCACTTTTTATCACAAAGGTATCGCCTGAGTTCCTACCCTGAGCCTGGAAAAAGGCTGTCAGGCCCAGATGTTTCAGACTAAAGCCTGGCCCCAAACCAGCATTTTTCAACAAACTTGGTCCTGTAAGAGAATTTCCAACAAAATGCTGAGATCAAACACGCCTGGAGCTGCTTCAGCACAGTGTGATCCACGCAGCCAAAAGCCAGATTTGATTGTGCCCCTGCACTCTGATGCCAGACACTTCATGCTATGGGATCTCATGTACCTCGTGTGATTTATTCCCTTCATGCTGAAGTGTTTCTTGTAAAACTGTTGGGAGAAAGGAAAGTGGAATTTTGTCTGCTTCCACATCCAAGACTTGCACTACTGTTGTGCTGGGGGATTATTCCAGTTATTGATGCCTGGAAACACTTCACTGGGAACAACAAGTCCATCCCACTCGCTCCCAGAGCCCACTGGGATCATAGGAAAGGACTGGAATCAGGCAGCAAGGCAGAGTTTTTCACAGTACATGGCATAAACAGGGTAAAACCCACGTCAGCTGAGCTGGTTTGGGATGCAGAGGGATGGAACACGTTTGATACATCAGCAATTCAAACAAAAAGGTTACACTCAAGCTTGCAAGGAAGTTAATTTATAATAATAGTTATAGCACAATGATTTGATCGGTTTTTAAGTGATATCAGGATGCTCCAAGATATCAACTTCACCATTTTAAAAGAGTGCCATGTTTATGTCACATTAATCACATTTCTGACTGAAACACAGCTTTGAGGAAGCAACTGCTCCCAGCTTCCCTCATCAAGCTAACACAGCCCTGGCACTAAACAAAAAGGTCTGACACAGCACAGGCCAAAACCCCTCCGGGGAAAATCAGCTCCCACAAACACTGTGGGCACAGCCTGGCACTTCAACTGTCTTTAAACTGAACACTTGAAAATTACACAACAAATCCACCCCCAGTGCTGCACCTACGAATTGGTTCTGTTGCCTCAGCCCAAGTCCAGCTTCTCGGGAGCAACAAACTGGAGTTGTGAGCTGTGCTGGACACCAGGCTGATGTGGAACAACCCCACTGCAGGGATTTGGGGCACAGTAAGCCATCATCTCCAGAGGACTGGCCCCAAGAGTCAGAGAAGCAATACATTGTGCTCAGAATCCAGGAGAACAGCAGAGGTGGGAGAAGAGATGGGAGGAGAGATGAGCTGGACACGCACTCGGCGGTAATGGGAAAACCAGGAGGATGTGCTGAGAGCCCTGGGCTCGGGCTGAGCAAGCCCAGTTCAAAGCACTCCTCAGATTCCAGCAATACCTCACGAGCACAACGTGCCCAGAAACGTGGTTTTCTTACTCTCCCCTGCGCTGTAACCGTGCAGCTCCCAGCCCCACAGGTTTTCTGGGAAATCTATTCAGAGCCCATTGAGTGCCCACCGGCCCTGACCGAAATCACCATGACGCAGGAGCATCTGGCTCCCACCAAGCATGACTGACTCCCTTTCAAGCCTGGATATCTCCTCCTCTCCAGCAATGCCTGGGCAAGCAGCTTCTCCAGGGATGTGGGACCGAGCAGCCACCTCCTCCTTCCCCCCCATAAAACCTCAAAAAACCCTCCGAGGAGGGGAAGGCACAGAGGAAGCACTGAAGTCAGAGTCTTTAATGTATACACTGAAGTAGAAACCCTCGAGCTGTATTCCACTGCCACAAATAGCAAATATTTAAAAATAAAACAGTATTTTTAGCCTAAGTGGTGCTTAAGGATTAGAGAATAAAATATTGCCCAGAGATAGGGAAATGTCATCATGTGAAAACGCTGAGGCAGCCATGTCCTGCTCAGTGAGCACCAGCTCAAGGCAGAGAAAAAGCATTTGGGATCCTGTCTCAAACCCTAAAACCTCCCCTGATTCAAAAACCAGAGGAGAATGAGTAAGGCACAACACCTTGGTGCTTCTATAGGGGTAAAATAAATAAAATGATACAGAAACTCACGTAGTAACATTTTCCTACATCCTCTAGCAAAGGCTGTTCTGCACAGGGCAATTTATCCCCTGCCTTTCTTTCCCACTGCAAGGCCAGGATATAGAATTCCAGTTGCTCCCAGACAGTTAGGGACCGACCAAAGAGGGGCTGTGAAGGAGCACAGACTGGGTTTGTCCCTCCCTGCTCCTTTACGACACACGACAGACACGCTAAGAAAGCAGGAAAGCAGGCTGGGAAAATAAATCCCCTCTCCATGGTCTCAGTTCGAGATTTTCTTGAACGGAGGAGAAGCTAAACTAACGTGGAAAAAAAAATCACCAGCGTTTTGAAATATCTACAGTTACAGTTAGGTTTTGTTTTCTTTTTAAACGGTTTAAATCAAATGCCTGAAGAAGGAGACGGGAAACTCTCACGTGCTAAAAGCTGAGGCTTCTACTAGAGCTCTCCATTAGGGAACTAAAGACAGGGCTTAACAAAGAAGATGCTTAAGATCATAATTCTTATCAAAAAAGTCCCGAAAGGCTTAAAGAAGTTGGAAACTCATTCCTGCAGCAGCTCTGGTCCCCGCGCAGACAGACGGAGGGAGACAGCTTCCCCCTCCCCAGCGCGGGGTGGGTGAGGTAGGGACTGACTAACTGTGGAAAAATCCACATAATTGAGAAGACAAATGTTGAACAGTTATTTTACGGCTCGAACTATTCAAGGAAAAAGGCTGCCCGTGCCAAGGGGCCGGCCAGGCTCTTTGTGTGCGAGCAGCCCCGGGCAGCAGCGGCGCTTTCATCCCCCGCCAGGTGCGGCCTCGAGCCTCACCCGGGGCTCTGAGCACTGCAAAGGGCACCAAGAGGAGCAGCAGCAGCACCTCCAGCGCCACACAGAGCAGCAGAACCCACACGGAGGCTCGGGAGCGTGACCCGCTGCCGGGGCCATCCGCTGCCTCCCAGGAGAAGCCCTATTTTCGGTTGCTCAAAATGATGGAAAGCTGTCAGAGCTCAGGCTCGAGATTCCCAGCTTGGAGCCTGCTTCCAGACGAATTTTCAAAAACAAAATAAAGTTTGAGCCAAAGTATCCGAGCCCTTCCAGAACAATGCTGTTTCCTCCGTGGCAAGACTCTGCAGCACCCCAGCGTTTTCAGTGACACACGCGGAAGGTGGAGGGGGATGGAGAAGGAGCCAGGAGGGGAACTGGTTGAGCAAGAATGCTGGAATATGGACAGGTGGTTTCAAAAGTGAGGATTAGACACATTCAGAAAGGGAGATTAAAGATCAAATCAATAAAAGCAGCAGAATGAGAAGCCTGAAGGAAGCCAAGTTACAGAAGAGAGAGGAAAGAGCGAGCTAGGGAAGGTCACAACAGAAAATAAGAACTTGTCTGCTCTACCTCCTGCTCTAACTCAGCTGAAGCTCTCTGTTATGGTACCTGCTCCTAAAGGTGTCCCACAACAAGGACTTCCCAACCTCCTGACACAGGCAATGTCACTCCTGGTAGCATTTCCTGCTCCTTTTAACCTCAACTCAATGTTATCACCAAAAGCCCCCCTCCCCTCTCAAAGCAGCTTTGCTTCGTTCTTCAAGAGCCTTGTGTTCCCACCTCACCCTCTGCCCTTCAAACTCAGCTACCCCAGCAGGCCCCCTCCCCTGGAGGGTCCCACCTCAGTGCTTCACACCAGGCTCTGTGCCCTGCCCATCTCCAGGCAGCCCAGCTCAAACCACATTTAATCCCAACCACGAACAGCCAGGCCCTGGGAACATTTATCCAACCCCTGACACACCCAGGCAAGGGAAACCATTTGTGCCCGTGCTGCCACACACTTACAAGGACGTCTCATGCAACAGCACCAAAGCTCTCCTGAAGGTCAAATGACACCTAAATCTTTACATGAGGCTCTTGCACAGAAAAAATCCAAATTTATTTGACTCTTACAAGAACAGAGCTGTCGTCTCCCCAGTGCTTACAAGGAGTTTGTTCTGCTGTCCCAGTCTGCTGGAAACCCATCCCAGAGAGCCTGACAGGCAGCACAGGGATGGAAACCCATCCCAGAGAGCCTGACAGGCAGCACAGGGATGGAAACCCATCCCAGTAGAGCCTGGGGATGATTGCTCCTTGTTCGTGCCTGTGCTGTCAGCAGCCCTCCGTGAGGCCACGGGCAGGACACCTCACACCTCCCTCATGCTGCTCCAATCATCCAACACTGCTGAAATTACCCTGAGCCCCAGCTCCAGAGCTCCCTGTGCAGGTTCCCATCTGGCTGCTGACCCAGGCTTGGAGACAGATCCATTCTGCAGTGGCTTCTCTGCTTCTTCCACGCTCGTTTTAAGAACACCAGGAAATTTCACAGATAAACAAACACTGGAAACACTGAAGCAGCAAAGTCCTGTGCTTAAAAGGTTAGGGAACACTACAAATACTATTTTGTGTAGACACCCTTCTCAAAGCAATGCAAACTCAGTGTAACCGTGGTTTCCATCACCCAGCAGGCAGGGTTACCTCCTTGACAGATACCAAATAATCTGTTTTATCCTCATCACCCAGCACAAGGCTGCATTCTTCATGGGCTGCACACAACTCCAACCCTGCTCTGAAGAGTTAAAGCTCCCTCACAGACCTTCCCATGCTGGCCCTCCTGACAGCAGCTCTGAGTGTACTTTGATTTTGACAGCTTCCCTGGGAGATGAAGCACTATTACTCCACCTCAGACACAAAATAGGAAAACTAATAGTTAAGGTTTATTTTGGATGTGCTGTAAAAGAGAGTTTGAACCTCTCTCTTTTTTAAAAACCGCATGCAAACCAAGCCTTATCTACCTTTCCAAGCAATATTTAATATATTTATTAATAATTTATTAATAATATTTAATACATTTCTGTGTGTTTCAGGGACACGGTTTCGTGGTGCACTTGGCAGTGTCAGGTTCACAGCTGGACTCGGTGATGCTCAAGGACTTTCACAAAGAAATGATTCTGCATTCCCCAGTCCCTCCTGGGGGATGGACCAGATGATCCCCAGAGGTCCCTTCCAAGCCCAACCACTCTGTGATTCACTGCACCCAGAGCTCAGCCTGCACCAGCTCTGCCAAGTGCCAGCGCTCCAGCCCTCGGCAAACCAGAGCCTGGGATGCCAAGCCAGGGAATCATCCTGGGAAAGCTCAGCTGGGATGGGTTAACCACCCTCACAGCGGGCTCCTGGGCAGCAGCACAGACGGTTTTATGCTCCAAGGCAACATTTATCTGCTGCTGCTGCCACAAACTCCTCTTCCAACCCTCGCCTCACTCTCTCCAAACGTTTTCCCACACCTGGAAGGAATGAGGCAGGGACCTTACAAATGGTTTTTGTCACCACATATGCACAGCTCAACCCCAGGAGAGATCGAGTCCCACGCACAAAATGAGGCAAGACCTGCAGAAAACAGCGTGCAAGTGTTTCAGGACTGGAAATCCACCCAAGAAGTGCTGTGTAACCTCAGGTTTGCCATTTCCCAGCTTCTCAGTGCTCATACCCAGCCCAAGTATTGCACTATTTAGACCGCTCACAACAAAAAGCAAAGTTAATTTTTCCCCCGGGAAGGGTTAAATCCACTCCAACAATGTGCAATAAAGACAGAGCAGTGCCCCAGTAACACTGAAGTTGTTTCTATTCCACACAATAAGCTCGGGGAGCAAAATTCAAACCTATCTGCATGGTCTGAGGTCACTCAGGCTAGGGATGGTTGTTTTAAATCTGAGTATTAGAAACATATGCTTCTCTAACGGAGGTTTTTAGCAAACCTGAACCTGCTGGTGCTCAGCCTTTCCCAGGGAACGCTGAACACCTCCAGAGCCCACCAAGCAGGACTGGAGCCATCTCCAAGGGGGTCACAGCAGGCAGGGCTGGAACTCCATAGGATGAAAACAGATATTGTTTAGACAGGATGATGAACATTTCTAAAAAATTTGATCTTTAATCACTTCTGATTTACAAACTAATCCTAACAATGATGCAATGCACCCACAGCCCCATTGGTCTGAGGCTCATAACTCAAGCACAGCCCATACACAGTGCTAATTAGTTTGTATTACAGGAAAAATGCTCTTAATAAACAGAAATGTGAAACGACTTTTGGATTGTGCAATAGCCATGTAAATAATCTTTAGGAGGAGCCCTTTGCTGTCCATATCCTGACTGGGCAGGCTGCACCAGGAGCTTGGGGCTGAGCACTGCCCTGGGAGAGGGGAATCCCGTTCCTGGTGCTGTTTCCAACGTCTCTGCATCACCGGGAATATTTTCACTCCCTTTACTGATGATACCAGAACAATTCTCCAGGTGTGTACAGAGCAGCAGCCAGAGCAGGGCTGCAGCCCCGAGCATTTCCATGGCAGAGTCTCAGGGTAACAAAAACCTCACAGAACCAGGCCGAGCCGAGTCCCCCCCGGAGGATTTTGTGCCACCCACTGTGACCAGAGGTGACACTGCAACCTTGACTTGCAGAGCTATTGCAAACAAAAACAGAATGCTACAATTTCTGGCCGGTTTTAGAAACTTGATTTTGACAAGAAATTCAAAATGTTACATAACCATATAATTAAAGGATTATTATGAGAGATAGTTTACTTAAAATGGTCCATTCTGGTTAAGGACATCCTGACAGGGTACAGCATTCTCCCAACCAGGAAAAGGACATAAACAGTGTCTGATTTTGCAGCTTATCTATTTATGAACTTCTTTATGCTCTGCTACAAAGTTTAGAGGAGCCGGAAGCAAAAGAATCCATCCTCAGTGGAGCAAAGCAAACGGACACTGACAGGGTAAAAATGCCAAGCAGGGGCAAGTTTTGCAAGCTCCCAGTATTTACCATCCACCCCAGAGTACTCCATTCTCATGCAAGCATGTCACAATGAGAAAACAACATCTCTATAAGGGTAAAACAAACAGCATTCACAATTTCTGAAAGCATTCTTCCACAATTATTGCACTAGATTAGATTGCCTCATCACCAGGGCCAGAGGCCATTAACACTATTTTCTTTCTTTTTTATTTTTTTATGGAACAGATGAAAGGATTACAGAAAGTTTTCTGGGGCCAAATTTGGAGCTAATGATGGGAAAATTCTTTCTCTAATCCCCACTGCTAGCAGACTCCTGAGGCTGGAAAAAAACAATGTCTCCTGGTACCCTGCTCCTATTTTGCTCATCAGTGCAAAACGCCCCGCTCAGGAGGTTTGCAAAGGCCCATCAGCTTTAAGCAGAGCCATAAAATCTGCAGGGCAGGGCTACAGTGAAAACCTGAGTGAAGAACCACGTGAGACTCCCGGTAAAAGTTGGATGCTGCACAAGGAGAGGCAAGGATGGGACTCAGGCACACAGCAGCCACCTCCAGCCGAGCTGCAGCCTGGGGGGAATGGGCTTCTCCAGGGTATTCCAGGCAGGCTGGAGGGATCCCACCTGAGCAGCCCCTGCTGGCTCCAGAGGATCCCTGGAGAGACGGGAGGAAAGGCGCGGAGCCAGGCCAGGCTGGTGTCACCCGGTGCCACCAGGGACCGACCCTCCCGGGGGCACAGCTCCCCCCAGACCCCAGTGATGCCCTGGGACAAAGCTCCAGCCCTGCTCCTCCTCCTGCCCCTGAGCCCAGCAGGCACCCGAGGCACCCCCCTCCCCAAGGCAAAGTTTAATCATTTTGCAGTCATTTAACAAACACAAAGGATTCGCATGTCCCAGCTCCGGGCGAGGAGTAAACTCTGCATAATTCATCCCTCGGTCCTGCTGCATCTGCAAATGCACAGCTACACCAACTGGCACTCAGGGGAAAATGCCTCTGGCCACCTCGGAGAGCTGGGAAGTGCAAACATCTCCAGGGAGCCGGAGCTGCCTTGGAATGGCAAAAGCAGACCCGAGGAACAAGTCTGGAAAACCGGTACCCAACTCCCCAAAGCCCGACTCGTTAATGCACATTATCAGCTGCTTCTGAATTAAGCCACATTTCATTTTAACACCAGGACAAGCTACAGGCACCTCCTGAGCTGCAGAAGGTGGGAACACCCCCAGCAGGTCAGGGAAGTGGAAGTCAAGCTTCCCACAGAAAGGGGCGGCTTGACGGAAAATGTGACTGGAGGAAAAAAGAAATGTTGAAGCAGCACTTAATGAAGATGAACTTCCCCTGCCTCCCCACAACACAGACGATGCCATTATCACTCAGCACTAGGAAGGAAAGGGATTCCAGGGAAGGGGAAATTGCAGGGCAGTTATCCTCATCAACCTGAGCGTGCAGCAGTGACACGAGCTTGGCAGAGCGCCTGAGCAAAGTCTGCTCATGGTTAAGCACGGGGCATGAAGTCAGATGTGCACAGGGAAAACAGCCCCTGGAAAATATTGCTCAGGAGTTCAGCTTTTCCAGGGTGCCAGTGGCAACGAAATGTCTGACCTTATCCCCCCCATATCCGCCAAAAAAGCCCAAAAAAAGGGATTGCATAAAGTCAGCGGAAACATGGGAGTTCCACTTGGCTGGCAGGGATGAAGCCAAGTGCTGAGTGATCTGCCCCCACATCTGTAAAGCCAGGCTATTTCCCAACTCTCCCGGACAGCTCAGACACCTCCTGAGGACACTTCCTGCACGGCTGGCAGGTTTGCTGCTCGTGGCTGTGGGACACGAGGAGCAGAGCTCAGGCTCCGAGCAGCTTCCTCGGGATCAGCACAGGCAATCCTCACCATTTCCTACTCCAGGCACTCGGGAAAGTTTCCCTCTTTGGAGAAAGCGTTGCCTGTAGCTCAAGGAAGAGCTCCTATGAAAACACAGGAATTTTGCTCAAGGCTTTGTCTGTAAGACAAACAACAGCAGCACTATTTGCTTTATGTGTAAAAAGGAGGGTTAAACACGTTCCATTTCACAGATGTTTCGAGGCCTCACTGCTAGAAAAAGTCTGGCAAAAATTTAATGGCACAAAACACAGAACCTTCAGGGTCCCAAAAACATAAGGATTTGGGGAACCACCCCCAACCCCCAACAGAGAAATGGGACACAGATCGTGTATTTTCCTGAGGAGAAACCAAAGTTTCACAGAGAATCCATAAACATGCTCATGCTTCCCACCTGTTTCCTATTTGGAGCAAAAAAAAAAAGCAATTAAATGACTTTTTAAGCAACGATTAATAAAGAAACCTATGAGATGAGACCCCTAATTGAAAATGTCTTTCCCCACATGAGGCAGAGGATTAAAACACAACAAGAGCACTGAGCAGAGCCTCTCCCAGCTGCACAAACCGTTCCTCAACAACCTTAAGATTAATAAACAAAGACATCTTCTAGGCATTTCCTACCCCTCCTGGATTTAGCCACGGCAAACAGGAGAAATCCATCCTCTTGCTTCACTCTGCCCCAGAACAGAGCTCCCGTGCAGTGATGGGAATTTGGGAACCCCTCACTCTGAGCAGACTCACGGGGAGATACAAAGGGAAAATATCATCCCAGGAAGAAGCAGATTTCAGGGTTATCACTTATCAGCAAGGACAAGGGCACTGCCCTCCTCAGCGGGGAAGCACAAGCCAAGGACAGAGCACAGGGGTGCAGCCTTTGTGAGAGGGAGGAGCTGGCAGGGCTCTCACTGAGCTGTCTCCAGGCTGGAAGGGATGGAGAAGCCAGGAGCACTGCAGGATCTGCTCTCCCAGGGCCAGCTCATGCCATGTGCACAATCAAGTGAGCAACAACGTGGATTTACCCAGACAGCAACTCCACCACTGGGACACTGGCTCCTCTGAAAGGAAATAGGTGCTCTCCTGGCTCAACACTGCACTTAATTTGATGTAAATTCACTGCCATGAACCCTCCCAAACCCAATCATCTGGAGCAAACAATGCAATGCTCCCCCTTTAATCGCTGGCTCAAGACTTTTCCATTCAGCCCACCAGGAAAGACACAGAACAAGAACGCTCAAGTGAAGCCCTGCAACACACAAAAACTGTCAGAGAACGGGAAAACGCAGAAGGTCGAGTACAAAATTAATTCTGTGCTTTGGACCAGTAATCACCAATCTCTTTGTCCAAGAGTCAGGCTTGGGGAAACACCCCAAGTGTTATACACTGTACAGGGTCCCCAGGGAACGGAGTGAGGCACAGTAAAACCAGGTGATGAATGGGCAGAATCTGCAGTGGTTGCCTGAACATAAACCTTTAGTGTCAGCTGCTTGCTCTGTGTCCTACTCTAGCAGCTGTGTGAGGAGAGAAAAAAGCCAAACCCCAGTCTTACATCCAAGTGAGGCACAATCCTGTCCTTACCGTTCTGCTCGTCCAGCTCATTCCCAATTTCCTGCCCCATTTGTTTTTGCCGGGATATGATTGAAGAAAGGGCATCGAGTCCAGCATCTTGTTCTGCACCAGGAAAATATATTGAATTACTTTAAAAAGTTGCTGCCATGCCAGGCTACATAAAATAGGTAGAAGTGAAGGAAAAAAAAAAAAATCCTACTCTGTGCTTAAAGGGCTAAAATGCATTAACAAAAACACATGAACACAACATGGAAATTAATCCTTATGGCAACAGTACTCTTGAAATAATGTGAATGATGGGCAAATAATTCCTCTGCTCTGGCTGGGACATTTTGCTGAGGATCCAAAAAATAAATAAAAAAAAAAAAACCAAGAATTTAACATTCAGCTGTTACTCAATCATAAATGCAGGGGATTTTCTGGCACACACACAGAGCTCCTGATTAGCCTTTTTAAATTTTCCGAGCAACCTTCAACATGAATAAAAGAAAACAGGTGATGCAAACACCAAAGAATCCAAAGAGATTTTTAAAGCTGCAAGAGGATACAGAGGGTGGGGGAGAGCTGAGCGAGAGGGGATGGGGGCAGTGGAAGAGTGATGAGCTCCCAGAGCTCTGCAGAGCTCCTGAGTGAAGAACCACGTCCCCTGTGCCCTGCAGGCACAGCCAACACGTGCAGCTGTCTGTGCCCAAAGCTGCCAGGGAGTGGCACAGGAGGAGCTGCAGGAGGGTCAGTGCCCAGGGCACAGCAGTGATGCTGCCCAAACAGGGTGGCCGGGACCCCCTTCCCCTCAATGGTCCTCCAACACCTCCTTCAGCCTCAATTTAATTACCTATAATGTAATTAAAAACGCAGCTGAGGCTCCTCCTGGACCATCCAGACAGAGCTCAGGCCACTCTCCTGAGCTGTACACAAGTTGTTCCCATGCAGAGTGAAGCAGGTCTTACCTGGACACTGATTTCATTCCACCACTTCCAATACTTCATTTGCCTGGAAATGACCTCATGAACCACCTGACATCCTCAGGCTGAGGCTTCCCAACACTTCCAAAGTCAGAGATTCCTTATGGGTGCTGAGGGCCAAAATCTAAAGACCCTTTTTGGAGGAGTTCATTCTTACCTCGATCCAATTCAGCAAGACCTTTACTGCACCCAGCACCCCCCCTGCACCCAGTGCAGCCATGGGATCACACTGCACACCAAAACCACAGATGTGGGCAAAATCAGGGCTACCAGAATTTAATTGAAGAAGATGCATCCAGTTAAGAACATTGCAAGCAAAATGCTGCTCCTGCAAATACAGAAAGCAGCTGCCTGGAGCTGCTTGACCTCTGTAAATAATAAAACTTCAGCACAGGTTGGGTGAAATGATGCTCGAATAAAGGCTCCTCCCAGGTCCCAGCAATGCTCAAAACAACCAGAAAGGCTCTTGTACCTTCGATGATCCTTCTCTGCTGCTGCCTGAGCTCATCAAAGCCGAGTCCTCTGGTCTCCTCCGATTCCTCCAAGAGCCAGGGGTTGGTGACGCCTCGTTTGACCCCTCCTGCCATGAGGCTGGACCTGAAAACAGCTTCAGTGAGCGACTTCCAACACCAAGCCCCCGTCAGACAGCAGCACAGGGGGCTGAGCACTCCACGGGGCTCTGTGCAGTCCCAGGAGAAACCAGCCAAAAGCAACCCCCACCACCAAACCCACCTCGCAGGCTGGCAGTGGTAAGGGAGCAGAGAACTCATTTCACAGGCAACAATTAAGCTACAGAGTGAAATACATCCCACAGATCGTACAACACATCCATATAAAACGCTGTTTGCGTGTAGAACACACAGCATTCCTGGGAATGCACATTATTCCTGTATCTGCTACGTGATCAAAACACAAACTCATACAAACACTGCTCCAGGCTCAAACAGTTAAAGGATCCACTTGTTAACAGAGATGCAAAGCAGATGAGACTTTTAATTCCCCACAATCCTGACCAAACCTAACCAGGAACATTCCTGAATTTCAAAAACTGTAGATGGACACAGCTCCCCCCCTGCACTTCCCAGTCTGGCATCAACCTGAACGAGAAGCCAGGAACACACACTTTTAAATGAGAGAGTAATTAAATAATGGGTTTTCCTTCCAAAGAATTATGACTTGAGATTGTTCACGTTACAGATGCTTCCCTGGTGACCACAGAAAACAAGTTTTCCATGTCCAGGGCACATAAATCCAAGCAGTAAAATGAAACTGCACTTAAATATTTCCTCAACACCAGATTTCTGGTTTCTGCCTTTCAGCTCTTCACTGGTTTTTCCTACAAGACAAACCTCATGACAGACTGAGAGTCCCCTGAACCCAGAACTGCAGCTCAGGTTCGGGGGGAGGCATGGTAGGGTTGGCTCCCCCCCAAGATGTTCACAAGTTGGAGCTTTTGCTTTCTGCTTTGCTTTTTCTAAACTCTGTATTTCATTCCCATTTTACCTTTTCCCTGCTCTTTCCCAAAGCACTTCCACAAACAACACAAGAACAGAGAGAGTTTTTTGTGCCTCTCAAATTCTCAGCAATTTTTAATTACACCAAGACCTGAATTTGAATGTTGCAGCTGTTCTGGTGTTTTCAATCGAGTTTTTAACTGAGCTGTTCCCCAGGAGATGCTCTGATGCTGCCCGGTGCCCACATCTGCTGGGCATCCCTCTGTGGCCAAAGCCCCGGGGCAGGAGGTCACTGTGCCCGAGGACAGCAGGGCCAGGAGGGGTCGGGGCCCGGCTGGCACTGAAGGGTGTCCGGGCACAGCCCCGAGCCCGGGCCGGGGCTCCGGGAGGAATTCCGGGGAGCTGGGGACATCTCCTGGCCGTGGGATGGAGCAGCACTGCTGGAAACCGCCCGCACACGGGAGCTCCTCAGCTGCTCTGCCTGGGCACTGCCCCGGGGGCACTGCGCTCCAGCTCGAGGTGAAGGCAGAATGAGAAATAGGAAAAAAAAAAAAACCCTACTTTTTTTTTGCTCAAGACGGCTAAAAAGCACTTTTTATAAATCCCAGCATCTCCCTTAAGCACCCCAGTGATGCTGAACACCAGGGCAGAGCCAGCCCTGGTGCCACGACCAGCTGGGTGTCAAGGGCAGCACCAGAGAGGAGCTGGGATTCCTCTGCGTCCCAGTCCTGCACCCCCCATTAAATTTCCATGTATTTATCGAGGCTGGCAATCAGGTTTGATTAGACAAACTGACACCCACCTGGAGTGAAGTTTTACACATCACCCAGCTTTCCTCCCTGCTCTGGGGGGATTAAACGTGCTCTTTTATCTGCCAGTCTCACAACTGGCACCAGGTTTGTGAACACGACAGAAGCATTACGCTGCTAAAGATGGAAAAACCATTGCAGCTCACCCAATTCAGTTCAATTAGAAGGACACAAAATCCGGGGTAACAACACCTGACAAAGTTGTTTAAGTAAAGCAAAGGGAACATAAAGCTCTCTGCTCGCTGAAGAGAGCACGACTATTCCTGCCTGTTAAAAAACAGCCAAGGCAAGCAAATTTGAAATAATTTGCGGCTCTGTCTCTCTCCCTCCCCTCGGTGCTCTGCCCTGTTCTTGCAGGCTGGGTCATGACAAGTGGTCTGCTCGTTACAGTAATCTTTGTGACATGTTTGGTAACTGCCTCCCCACACACGGCAGCAGAACTTCCTCCTTCCTCTGATGCTGCCCTGCCTCGCCTCGCTGGTGTGAAGATTAAAGCTTATCCAATTAGCCACCCACTGCCTCCGCCAAGTTAATCACGCAAATCTTGGAAGCCGTCACAGAGCACTGGAGTGTGGGGATGGCCTTTGATTACGGGAGCAGATTTAACTAATTACAAGGCTCAGCAATGCGCCCAAGTATAAAAGGTGATGGGGTTTAAAATCAGGGAGCTATGTCACCGCCTGACAAGGGAGGGCTTATCTTATTGTTTCACTGATAATTCTTATAACACCTCCCAAGTAACTTAGATTACTCAAGCAGCACTTACTTTAGGCCAAGGCCACACATCGAGGCTTAGGGCTTTAGAAGGCTGATCAGCAAGACTGAGTCTTAAACAAAACCTGGGTCATATGACAGCTGGGTGGATGATCACTTGAACATTCCCTTAACTGCAGTGGGGCTCTTTGAAGCACCCAGGGCACCCCAGCCTGGCTTCACAGGTCACTCTCCACAGGGGTGGGCAAGGACTGGGGCATTCTCTCACTTACAGTGCTCACACTGTATTTTTAGGGAGCTCCAAGCTAATAAATAAAATGAATATAATTTTAACACGCAAAATAAAAGCTCTCTCTATCCTTCCAAAAACCCATGAGAGGCCACAAGAGCACAGGCACTTCCAGATCCCCTTCAGGTACCATCCCACGTGGAGACTTCCCCACGAGAACTGCTCCTGATGGGAAGCCTCCAGCACTCCCTACAGCTGGCAGAGGACTTGCAGCCCCACCAGCACAAGAACTGCTGTTCCCGTGTCCCAGGAAATTCCATGTTGCTCTCGACACCATTTCCCTGTGGCTGGGTTCACTGGTCCCACTGCTTCAAGGACTGGGAGCTGCACGTGCTGCCTGAGGAGGGTGTTGGACAGTCCTGACCACGCTGGTTCATGGCCACACAGCCAAAGGCACATTTAACCCTGGAAAACCCCAGCCCACCCCTGGATCTGATCCCAGGACTCAGCTCTCAGGTGCTCTCCTGGATGGACAATTCCCTCTTCTCCCACCCTCCCCATGAGGCCAATCCCATCCCAGCTCAGGACGCTGCAGCTGCAGCCAGGAGGCTCCAGCAGG
>VZRR01012549.1:0-46095 GCA_013398015.1 Oreocharis arfaki
TTTTTTTTTATTACTATGAAAATATCAGCCTGAGTAATTACATTCATGCTTTTTCCGTGTCGGAGTGTGAGTCCTCCTGCTGGCAAATGTAGTTTACTTAATATCACTAAATCCATATGGAAAACTGTCTGAAATAGCACAGCTTCTTTGAGAAATTAGAGGCCAGAGGTGATGGGAAGTGTCAGAAGGAGGAACATTCCTACAGCCACCAAGGAGAGCTGAGTGGGGCAGAGGGACAAGGCTCTTGGGTATCTTTGCTTCAAGATGCCATTTCAAACCCAGCCCAAGTGAAGAATGAGCCTGAAGTGATTATCCATGAGAAATGAACTGGCACTGCAAGGTAGCTAAGGGAGGAGAGGCACCCACAGCAGCGAGCACACAACTATTTACATTGATGTGTAAACTCAGAAGTGAGTGGGGGTGAGCTGGATGTGAAGGCTGGTCCTGTGCAGGCTGGTCCCTTGCTGAGGGCTGCAGCCCCAAAGGGCTGACTGGGGGTGCAAGGCTGGGAGGAGGGTCCTTTGCTGGCACCACAAGGGCAGGCAGTGCCAGGGCCCAGCCAGAAGCAGGCAGGGCTGGAGACAGGCCCACCAGTACCCCATGGAGAAGCAGAAAGGGGCCCTGGGCTGGCCTCAAATGAGCTCCCAAGCCTAAGCTGTGGGTAGGGGGCCCAGGTGAAGTCAGGCAGTGCCATTGAGATCCACCAGTGAACTCAGGTCTTTCCCTTTGTTGCTCCTGGTGCAAGTTGTTCCTGGGGCTGGAGTGCCTGTCCCACCACTGCCTGGGCCATGCTGTGCCCCAGGACAGCAGCCACACACACAAAGCCCTTGGGGCTGACCCCCCTCTGATGGTGCGGGGCTGCTCCAAAGGACCAGCCCTGCCCCAGCACACAGCTCTTGCTTTGCTCTCCACAGCAAAAAAAACCCCCAAATCTGCCTGACATTTCCGCCTCTGGAGGAGAGGGAGGCATGGGCTCTAAGGAAACACTGAGTGTACACTGAACATACCTCACTGGGCCCTTGGGAAAAGCAATTTTGCCAGCTCACAGCTTGTGGGATCAGCAGCTGCCTTCAACCAGGTCCAGTTCAGACTCATTCCTGACTAACCACATGGTCTCAGAAGCTTCCAAAGGCTGGCACAGACCAGACTGGAGACAGCAGACGATGCCAGTGTCTGTGGCCCAGACCCCAGCTGGGCTCAGTTCCATTTGTAGGTGACCTTCACCTCTGATGGTCAGGCCCAAGCCCCTTGCGCCAGGCGCTGGTGCTGGCACCTCTCACTGCTTGCAGGACCAGAAGTTTTAAAACTTCTCATGGAAAGCATCTGATCTAATGAACTCTGATTTTTCTCATGCTAAGGAGCACTCCAGAATAAAAGAGGCTCTGACCTCCTTGAGTAAGTGGCTCTACGTTTCACCTCTCTGGCACACAGACCAAAAGCTTTTCATTCAAGGTCGTTTTTTCTCCCACTAAATACTCTCGGCACAGCGCTTTTGTTGACCCTTGTCACCCTCGGCCGCACGGATAACACCGATGCTCCCTCGGCGTGGCCCCGTCCCCGCAGCCCCCCGGGCCGGAGCCGCTCTGCAGCGCCGCGGGAGCCGCTTCCAGCGGCCGGGATGGCGCAGGCAGCGCTCGCTGTGGAGCAACGCCGCTCTCTGCTGGGGAACCGGGGCTGGGCAGCGGCGCTGCGCCTGCTCCGCTTCTGGGGAAAGAACGGCGTGCCCGGGCTGCGATGGACCCTGGGGGTCTTTGCCGCGGCAAGGAATGCTCGTGTCTAAGCGGCACCGGACACAGCAGTCCTACACACACACGGACACGGGCAATGCCCTTCCAGCCACTGCAGGAGGAGAGCAAAAGCAGATTTCTCCATGTAGAAATAGTCACCCTTTAACAAGCTCCAGTGTCCTGTGTTGCTGGTTTGCCTCCCTTACATCTACACACACATGAGACAAACGCTGCAACCCTCTTTGCCTGCCTTCTGGGCTTTGTTCACTCCTCCTCAGAGTCTTTGTCCTGCCTTGGCTCCCAGAACAAGATTTATCGAGTCTCTGACTTTTTCCCAGATGGATTTCTGCTCCATTGAGTCTGCCTCCTCCAACAACCCTCATTACCTATTTGGGTTTCAACGTTTAAGCACCTCAGCAGTACCCTGAGCCAAGACAGGAGCCCCCAGACCTTTCTCAGTGTGCTGCTCATCAGCCCTGAGCCTCAGCAGTGCTTTCAGGAGGATCAACCTCGCAGGTGCCCACTGTCAGCTGCTGTCAGTGGTCTGGGTACAGCTGGGTCTGGTCACTGAATTACATCGTGTTGCTCTTTCAAGCACCTCAGGCCTTTCATGATTTCTACACATCGCAGAAAAACTCTTCAGTTCACCCCTAATTGCTGAGTTCAGGAGATGCCCCAGAGATTTCAGTGTTTTGCATTTTTCCTTACCATTCCCTGGATGAGGTACCACACAAGCTAAGTCCAGGAGAAGATAAGATTTCCATGTTGTCATGGAATGAGTCTTGTGACTCTTGCTCTTACCCTCACCTCTGCTGTTGCTGCCCAGGGAACCTGCCTGCAGCCAGTCCCTGTGCACTGAGAGGCTTTGCAGTACCAAGCCCCCACTTCCCTGTGTCTGGTTCCCGTTCCCTACCCAGGAAGTCAGTCTGCCACTCTATTCTCAGTCAAGTTGTCATTCCTTAAATCCCCTGCTCCATACACCTGAAATATGTCCCCCGTAGAGATCCAGTCCATGATTTTTCTGGCAATGGTCAATGTCAAAGGAAGAGCAGTGATGAATTTAACACTTGTGCCTAGAGTCAGAAGAGACTTGTGCTAAGGCACAGGAATCACTGGGAACAACATCTAATATGGGGAAAGGTGACAGTTTCAAGTGAGACAAAAACCAGCTGTTTACTCAGTCAGATCTTCGGTGTGTGAAATACTCACCTGAAGTCCTTGTAATGTTTGGACTTTCGCTAAAATCCATATAAAAAACATGAAAGCTGCTGCCAGGAATGATGGTACAGCTGCACTGGCAGCTGTTCAACCCTGGGAGTGGGCACTGTTGGAATTAATGATGTCAAACGAAAAGAAGACACAGGCATCCCCCTGATTCAAAAAAACATTGACCCACCACCTCACCACCTCTGCATCTGCAGAGCTTGGCTCACATGGCTTGCTGTGCCTGCTGCTCCATCCCCAGCGGAGCTGCAAACGTGATTGAGAATTCACAAAAGGATCCATACTGTTGCATTTTGACGGGGAATGAAATCAGGGATTATTTTCTTTTACTACTTAATTTTTTTTCCAAAATTCTCATTTCCAAGCTGTTCCTGGAAACAGTAACAGGTTCTGAGGTTTTAAAGAGAAAAAACTGACAGAACAAAAAACTGTTTTGCTAACATGAGTAATGTTTTTTGGCATTTGTAATGAAGTCAAGATACTGGGTGCTTCTCCTTCTAGAAAAGAGTAATTTCCACCGAGGAGGTGCAGGGACCAGTATTTCAACAAAAAGCAACTCATCTACATCATTTACACTCTCTTGCTTTTCTGCTCACCTCCAAACCCCCTCGTTACCTTTCTTTAGCACACACATGAGAGGTGCTGAACTCTTATTCTCCAGCTGATGTAAAACACGTTGGGGCTGTGTTTCTCTGGCAGAGAAACTTCTTTGGGGCAGCAGAAAGGAGGGAGAGGGCAGAGAGGGAGATCCAGCCCTTTGCAAGAGTCAGGAAAATCCACAAACACCAGAGGTTTATGTCCAAACAGGAGACAGAGGAGTCCTGCAACTTTATTCGAGCAAAGGGAGAGAGTCCACCGGGGCACACGCCCGCGGGGTTTTGTCTCTCGAGGTTTCAGAGGGTGCAGCCTCCTTTAATCCTAAACTCCCAGCCACATGTTGCCCTCTTCCTTTCCCCATGGTACAGGGAAGGCACAGCCTTCCCGAACTGCCTACCACATATCCTCCCTTGAAACTACCGTTGTACCCCAAAGCTCAGAAACTCAGGCTTGTGCAGAGTACCCCAAAGCTCAGAAGTTCAGGCTTGTGCAGACCCTTGTCTGTTTCAGGAGCCAAGCTGTCTGGGCTCCAACACGAACCTGCTGCCCAAAGTTAGCAGAGACATTAAGCCCCATTTCAAAGATGTTAACACCCATACCTTCACCCTTCAAATTGTTTGTAAAGACATTAGCATTCCTCTCAACCCTTCCTCTTCTTTCTCAATTTGTCTTAACAAACCCTAGTTATTATTAACTTAACCCTTTATAAACACCTGGAACATTTGAAACACCCCCTCCGGACTTTTCCACGTCTGGTCCCTGCACCAGGTGTGGCAAGTAAATAGAGAGAATAAAGTGGACAATGACAGTTCATTGGAGCCCATTCATCACTAGAGGTCCTTGTCCATGCCTACTGATAGCTGAAGTGTCCCATCCCTTCCTTCCAGTTGAGAAATCCAAATCTCCAGGGCTTTAGAGACCCTGACCAGAGGAGGATGGGTCCACCCATGTCCAGCTGTCCTGGCTGCTGTCTCTGCCATCCTGATTGGAGGTTATGAACAGCAAAGTCCAAAGGCAGCGTTTGTGCTCACTGGGCTTCCTGTCCAAGGAACCCCAAATGACCTCAAGTAACCCCACCCAGCAACTCAATGACGGTCAAAGGCCATGGGTCAGGGGGTCAAAATGGTCAAGGGTCAAAGGGCAGGGGTCATGGGTCAGATATCAAGGGTCAAGGGTCAATGGTCAGAGTCAAAACCCCAGGGTCTGAGATCAGGGATCAAAGGTCAAAGGCCACGGGTCAGAGGTGAGTGGTCAAGGTCAAAGATCAGGGTAGTAGGTCAACACTCGAAGGTCAGCTGACAGTGTCAGGGGACAAGGGTCAGGGGTGTAAGGTCAAGGTGGGTTGGGGGCTGAGGGGAACAGCAGAAGTTAGGGGTTACCTGACATAGTAGTAGGTATGGGTACAGACAGGGTAGAGCAGTCAGAGACCAGATTTGGGTCCAAGGTTAGAGTCCAGGCTCCAGAGCCAAGGGTCAAGGGTCAGAGGTCAAAGGTCAAGGGCTTTATGGTCTTAGGGTTACACCACAGGAGTTACGGGTTGCAGGACACAGTAGTAGGTATGGGCACAGACAGGGTAGAGTACACTCCACATCAAAGCCACTCCCCATCCACGCAGTACCTAGAAACGCCCCCAGCACACCTGTCCAGGCCCCCGGGCCGCTCTCCCAGCACCATAAGCTCTGTAAAACACCAGGTGCCAGCACAGCTCAGCAAGTGGGCACAGCCAACAATGCCACAGGGACGGCCAGGCGCATGCATCTCGTCTACCACCCAGGATTTGCTGCTCATTCCTGCCGTTCCAGCTTGCTGCTCCCGAGGGTTTTTCCCTTGAGGCAGCCGAGCAGATGCTGGAAAGTCCCTCGTTAACAAGCTCCCGGTGCAACAACCTCTCCCCCGAGCAGAGCTCCACTCATGGTAGAAGAAAGGCAGCAGAAGGCAGCACCCTGCAGTGGTGACAAATTCTCCCCACAGCAACCGCAGTCTCCCTCCCTTCTGAATGCTGAGAGAACAAGAGAGCTAGGGGCCCCACCCAACCCCATTTTCCCGCCCAAATCTTGTGGCATCTCTGCCCATCACAGGAGACCTCAGGTGAACAGAGAGTAGCCAACTGTACCCCTCCCATGAGCTGACTACTTCTTCTCTCGTAGGTATTCTTTAAATTTTCTGAGCATGAGAGAGTGAACCTTTTGATCTTATTTATATCTTATTTATAGTTTAGTAGTGCCCAAAGTGCATTGGGGGTCATAAGAACACAGCAGGATACAAACATTTATTTTAAACTATCTTGCTTTTAAGACTTTACAGAGTGCCCAAAAATGGCTGGTTGCCTTTTTTCATTGCAGAACAGTAGTAACATCTGTAGAGAGGCTAGACCAGAACTCTAATAAATCACTGGACAACAGCGTGGAATTTCATTATAGAAAAAACCTCAGAGACCTATTTTTATGGTTTAGAGGACAATCTGAAGTAGCCCAGAGGCAATGTTTTTATATATTCTATTTAATCTTTGAGACTTGACCTAAAAGCTCCTTTAGAAACAAAGTTAGTAAAAATAATTTGATTTTTAAGTTATGTCCACAAACTATAACTTCGTCACAGGCAGTGCCAAAGTGAAAAGTAGCACTGTTAGCATTCTCATTGCTAAATATTTTGTAAAATGAGATAACTCCTCATTTTAACACCAGCACTTGAGTCTATCTATTAAAATGAAACTGTAAAGTGAAAAATAAACGACCACAAGCTTTGAAGTGGTTGATTAATTAATTTGGGAAATTTGGGAATTTGGATAAATTTGGGAGTCAAGATAGTAGACATAGAGCAACTTTTTTCAAAATTTGAAATAAGCATTTTGAAAAAAGGCAAATTTTTAGCTGCTAAAATTACATGTGTAGATATTATGAAAACAAAACTTCAGATACTGTCAGCTTTTAAGGAACGAGCAATTGAATGTTACAGAAATGAGAACGCTAGAGGTGTATCAAGGTTCGTTACAAAGGATTCCTTACACAGTTTTAGTTTGTTTGGTTTTCTTTTTAATCCTAAATCCCCTGCTTTGGGATTCTCTCTCATCACAACAACTTTTCTGTAAAGTACTGGCAGAGGATCCAAGCTTCAGGGAACTTTCATTGCCATCCAGGTCTGTAAGACTCTATCCCATTTGAAAGAAAATGATCACATTTGAAGAAAATTGTTATGAGCGATAGCGAGAAATTTGCTGTCCCTGACTAAAGCTGTTTCTCGAGGCCAGGCATGGTTTGCTGACCTACTTTGGTCAAGGATTTATTCAGCCTACAGCCTGGGATGAGACTCTGAGACTGCTGGGAGAGCCCGGCAATGTGCAGCTGATGACGGGATGATGATTAATTTGATTGTCACCAGCACAGCTCTGAACATGAGGCTTGTTCAGGAGGCACATAAAAGGAAACTCAGTGCAGTTTCTTGGGTTTTGCTGCTAAGAGAGCAAGGGATGCAGGAAAACAAACCCCAGCACTGCTCAAGACTTCGGCCAGCTGAAGAGCAGCCCAGCCTCTCCAGCACAGCAGCATTGTTTGTGCTGGCCTGCTGTCCCAGGTGGGGATGGCATGGTGCAGCTAGCCTGGGGACAATCACCAGCACGTGGTTGCTCCTTCAGTGGGTGTGAAGCTGCCGTACCCCACTGAGAGCAACAAAAAGACAGTGAGATCAACAGAGAGAGTACACCATGGATGTGTCCTTCTGCCCCACCACTCAACCAGCTCTTTCTCCAGGCCACTCTGGCTATTGACACGGGCAGACAGCATGGTGGTGAACTGCAGAGCCTCATGGCAAACCCGGCAGGCTGCAGAGTGGGGGGCTCCAGATTATGAAGAGCTACACTCTTTGTACATCAGCCAGACCCCATGGCCCAGGCAAGAAAACCAATGGGTCAAATGATCAGCCACTGAGAGTAACTTATTTTTAGGGTAAAAACTCTACTGGGACTAATTTCCCTTACTATCTACAGGGGCATGCAGGTGAAATTTTCACAGGACTGCAATGACAGAACACAGGATACTGCTATCATTTGCAATGTTTATTACAGGTATTTGTGATGCTGATTCCTTATGTTGCTCCTTTTGTCATCATTTCAAACCACTTCAAAGAGACTCTGAAGTGTGGCCAAGTCATCTGTCTAACTAATTTACCAGTAATGCTTAGCTGACCCCCTCTCATCACTGTGCAAACTGAAATGTGATGGAGACACTTTCCCACCGTTTTGTGTCTTCCAGCTTTGTAACACAAAGCTGCTTTCTGCAGGCATATTTGGAGTTTGCTGCTGTTGCCTGGGATAGGAGTTTATTTTCTTCAGAGTAGCTCAGATGTGGCTGTGTTTTTGTGGATTTATGCTGGAAACAGTAATTCAGGGATTTTTCATTGTTGCTGAGCGGGGCTTACACAGAATCAAAGCCATTTCTGCCTTTCACCATCCCACCAGCAAGTGGACTGAGGGTTCACAAGAAGTTGGGTGGGGACACAGCTGGGACAGCTGACCCCCTCTGACCCAAGGGACATTCCATACCAGCATATAAAGCTCAGCATTTAAATCTGGGGGAAGAACAAAGGGGAGGACTTTCAGAGTGATGGTGTTTGTCTTCCCAAGTCAACGTTACGTGTGCTGGAGCCCTGCTTTCCTGGGGACTGCTGAACATCTGCCTGACCATGGGAAGTGGTGAATAAATTCCTTACTTGCTTTGCTTGTGTGAAGCTTTTGCTTTACCTCAACCCACGAGTTTTCTCACTCCAATTTTTCTCTCCCATCCTACTGGGGAGGAGTGAGAGAATAGCTGTGTGGGCCTTAGTTGCTGGTTTGGGGTTAAACCATGTCAAGTAGGTGTCATGCAGGAGGCAAGATGAGGTTTCAATATCCTCATGGATAATGAAGACTCCTAAAACCACGCCAGTACAAATCTCAGAATGACATAATCATATATGCAGTAAATGCTCCTCCTGGAGAATGATCAGCAACATTGTCCCTCTTTCAACTGAAGCTGAAAAAGACAGCTGAAGTAGTAAAGTGTTCAGGATAAAATCTACTCCAGCAGCACCTACTTGGAATGCTCAGCTGAGCAAAGGTGTGAGCCTAGCCCTTTGGGAAAACCTAGTCTGTGGCAGAGTTTTTTTAATGCCAGAAGGTGAACTCTAGATAAAAATGAGAAATAGTGCAAGAAATGCTGCAAATTATGAAGAATTATACATTCTTGCAACAAACATGGAAGAAATATTTTTGCCAGGGATTATTTCAACCAACAAGAAAAAAAAAAGTAGTATCATGTTTTAATGAAAATACTTTAAAAGAGGAAGCATGAAGTCTAGTCTAATCTACACTAATTTGTTAAAGATTTGGATTAATTTCAAGTGTATGAACATATATGTTCCTAATACCATTTATCTTTTTTCTTGTACCTCTGAATGAGAATCTGTGGTTGTTTGCAGGTGAGGAGAGGTAGATTGTTTACTCACTGGCTCAGATGAGACTCTGGCTTCCTCTTGAAATTCAGGGAGAAAAATATAATACTCCTCTTGGGAAAATATTATCATAAATCAAAACTTATTTTCAAGTAGTGATTTTCAGGGTTCTTTTCACTGGAAATGTTGGGTTTCTCAAGAAGCAATGCGTACACAAGCAATGATGTCTTGAACAAGGCTCTTTAACAGTGCTGTGTAAATTCTCCAACTATTATTCATCCTATTAAAAATAATTTGGAATTTATAAAACCTCCGTCTCTCCTGGCTGGCACAGTTTCCTTATTACAAATTAATTCCCTGCCAAAAGTGATTTGTTTCTGTCTGATGATCTGAAGCAGTTTCTTGTAAAAGCAAATGAATTTAAATATTTATTTATTAGGGTAACTCACAATTTGGAAGAGGAAAACGAAGCAGGCAGGTGGTTTCATGTGAGACTTCAAATATGAAGTACATTGTTTTAAGACCAAATACTTGGAGTTTGATCAAGTTGATACTATTTATACATTACAATCTGATTAAATCTTTTAATTTTGGAGAAAATCTGTTGGTTGATTTCCCATAAGCACGTGAGGCTCCAACAAACAAACCAGGTAGTAGGAGTCCTTCTGAGGCTTTCTCACGGCAATATCCTTTGGGGAATGCAAACCTAGCTGTAGGTAAGGCAAATATTCACAGCTCAAGGTTACAGTCAGACTCCAGTAATATATAACCATAAATAGGATATTAGATATACGCTTAAAGGTGGGTTACCTCCCTGGTTTTGTTTATTTATGTGTGTGGTTTCACATTTGCATACTGCCAAGTAAAGTTTCATAGTGACACAGTGTGGGCTCTCTTCAAAGTTTGAATACGTGCCTAAATGCAACAAAGTCTTGCATTTTCCAGCAGTCTGGTATCCCCTAAAAACTGTTATCAAATATGACTTGCTTCTAACTGTCAGTCTGATTCACAACCTCAGCTTTTATGGAGCTGAAGCCATCCTACAGATAACACTGAGATTCAGCCAACACAAAAAGTGTGAACACAACAAAGGTGAAGTGTGGAATTTAGTATTTCACATTACTGCCATCTCCTGTAACATTGGAATCAAAGACCTAAGATCAAAGAAACAGAGCTCTGTGAGTGGACGCATAATTCCAGAGAACCAATAAGGTGCTGTCACCCAAACTAATCACTTGCACAGTGATTCATTAGTTATATCAGAAATCTAAAATACATGGCATACCTAAACCAAAGCTTAGGTTCTAACTCTACACTGTTTTTCAGATTAAGCTCGCCTTCCTTTATGCATGTTCTGTAATCTATTCTTATACTAATCCTGTTGATTATTTTTACATCTTGGGTATTTTCTCAGTCTGCATAGAGAGACATAAACTAAGGGAAAACCAACAGAAATTTTGAAAGACACGGCAGGATATTTATAAACCCTGGTAACACCCAAAAGGACCTTTAAGGTGCATGGGCTCAGTACACTGGACATTAAGCAAATAAAAATGAGACAAAGTATTTCCTTAAAGGTTTACAGTCTCAGACATCTGAGGGTTGGAATGACCTGATAAGCCAATTCCCAATTCTCTTCAGTCTTAAAACAATTTGGCAGCTGTCTACTTCTTGTTCTATTTTCTAGAGATTAGAATCACAGAGAAATGCAGCGGATACTTAATTAAGGTATTTTCCTTTTTTACGTCATTTTATGTTCCTAACATCTTTCTACATCTGTCTTCACTGCATAATAATCCTCGTTCTCCTGTGTGTTTTCTCCTTTCTGGCACACAAAGCCCCCTTTTATCCAGGCTTCATCCTGTGGTATCTTTCTAACTCTTTTCTCAGTACAGTTATGCTAATGAGAGTTTCCCTGCACTTCACAAGAATGATCTCTTTCACAAGCTGAGTCCTATCTTCAGCTATAGGTATTTTAATAGTGACCAGATAGTGACCAGTGTACAGAAGGTCCCACAATAGGGGTGACAGATTTCTGCTGTCTGGGAAATACTTCTGTGTTTGAAAACCCTGGAGTTACAGCAAAAATTGTCAGATCAGGTAAAATGAAATAGCTCCGATTACAATAAATCGAAGTTCTGTGCTTGATTGTTCCTAAAACAAGGGTTGAATCATTTAGCCCAGCCTCACAACATTTCCTGCAATACTGGCACACCATTGCTCTATGGAAGATTTACAGAGCTGTTGTTTTCTTCATCTCGTTCTAAATACATTGCAAAACAAAAATACTCCCCAAATCCCCCTCCTTCAGCCTGTTCTCCACAAAGCAAATTCTCCTGAAGTGTTTAAATTGCTGTCAATAGGAAGCAATGATAATGTACTGCAAAACACCCAGGGACTATAACCAGGTAAGAGCTTCCTTTAGTGGGCACACACAACTGAGAAACTGTAGTAGCAGCCCGTAATAATTGTCACTTCTGATCACCATGGGAACCAAACAGAGGTCTACTTTGCAGAAAACAGATCAGCAGTGACTCACCGACTGCTTGGGAAGCATGATTATGGAGAATTGCTAGACTTGTGTGGGTGACATGGAATAGTGATGCCATTTCAACTATAGTCCCATACAGCAGAGACTCCTCTGCTAGACATGCAGGATGAAAACAAGTATATTAGTGCTTTGTCTTTGTGATCATAAGAGAAAAATTTCACCTTTATGATTTTCTGCAACTTCAGCCTTGTGTTGACTCTTTGCTATGAGAGGATTTCACTTCTAGGGAACAAAGTTTTAACTGAGCTTACACTGGCCTTTACCAGGTCTTCTGCCACCCTCTTAGTGACAAGATTTAACCCTTAAGCAACGCAGAGGTTTGGACTTGTCACATCCTCTGAACTACACTAGGATGTGTAAAAGACATAAAATACAAGCATAATAAAGATAAAAGACAAGCAGTATTTCTGTCTGGACTACTCAGAAACTGAAAAGCTGGGCCCTTACAACAAAGCCCCAGGTCCTGCATTAAGAAGAGATGTATGACACCAAAATTTGCAATACAAGATAATTCGAGTGTTTTTCAGCTGGTCACAATCTGTAGTTTCAGTCCTATGTTTTCCTACTCCAGAATTTTTCAAGATTCATGAATTCAAGCATAATATTTCTGGGCTGCCAAAGAATCTCAGATCAGAGATTATGAGATTGTAAAGCCCAAATCCACTCTTTGCTGAATTATTTTCACTGGCACCTCATCTCTGGCTGGAGCAACAGTAACTGCTGCAAGGAAAATGGTATTACAGCCCCAACATTTAAATGTTTATTTTCCACAAATGGTAATTCAAGATGTTTTGACAAAACCTAAGTATATTCCTTAATAATAACTCTGTCATTCAATGGCTCCTTGTGTTCTGTTCTCATTTCTCCCACTGAACCATCATTTGACTGCCTAAATATTCTCCAAGGATTCTGTCACATGCACAGCTGGCAGCTGGCATATAGGGTTTCTTTTCTGTTCCTCCTCCTAACAGAAATATCCATAGATTGTAAGTTTTGAAAGAGCAGATACACTCATTTCTCCATGAAATGTCATGTGCTTTTATTAACAAAGGCTGCTCACCATAGAGGAATTTTCATGAGCAGAAAATCCATTCCCTAAGTGGAATTTGGCCAATATAGAATACAGAGTCCTGTCACATAGTTTCTAGATTCATGGATCCTTGGGAAAACAAAAGACAAGAGTCTGCAAATTGAAGACAAGGGCATGGCCCTAGCTCTTTAGTTTGATGGGTACAGGCCTGCATAGCATAGATGAATGTATGTCTATTTTAGAGGCTCCAGTCCACGATGCTGAACATTTGTCAGTTGGTCAGTAATGTTCTGAGATTAAATGATGCAGAGGAACAAAAATATTAAGAAACCACTGTACCTCTCACACATTCAAGGATGAAACATTAAAAGACCAATTCTGCAAAGTGCTCCAAGCTTCTCTCTAGCTCTGCACAGGAAAAACAAGCAATGCTGTAAACCAAGGAAAGTACCCTTTGCAACTGTCCCACCACCAGCTGCGAGGAGCTGTTCATCAGCAGTCACCTCTTTCCTCCCTCCATTTACACACAGGGCTTCAGATGTCAGTAGCAGAGCAAGTGATGTTTCAGTTAGCCCTGTCCACCTTTTTGATGATTCTTCCCAGCAACTGAAGAAGTGGATAAACAACTGGGTTGATTACTGGCATCTGCTGTTGGCTTTTTGAGCACAAGGTGAACGCTGATGTATCCTAGGACGACTGGTGCTTTTTCTGCTTTGGGAAAGACAGTCATGATCAGGTCAGGCATGGGCCTAACTGCTTCGTACTAAATAAACTTGTGCTATGCAAACCATTTAGGCCATTTGTGGAACACGTGAAGTGGAAACTATACCTTCATGCTATGGTAAGCGTGTAGCAAGAAAGCCTGCATGTTTATCACCCAGTGCTACTTGAGTCCTCACCAGCCTGGCTTGCTAGAACAAGACTCTGCAGATATAATCTACACACTTTCATTCATACTGAGAGATATTTTAACACCACATCTTAATCTTCAAGCTTATTTCATCCCGGTTTGCGGTCGACGGTCAAGAATGAGATGCGTGTTTGTCTTCAGGAGCTGGAAGCCTGAAATCGTTGATAACCCAAGTAGCAGATTTCTAGAGAATAGCAATAAATAATGTCACAAATAATTAAAAGAGGACAAGCAAGGAATACTTTTAAATATCTCTTTTTGCAAGCCTCACATCAAACTACCACTATTTAAAAGTCAAAGCTTCAAGTTACCAGAAATCATAGTCAATGGTAGTTCATTGGTCATAATAGGTATCAGTGAAAAGGGCAGGAATTTCATGGTTCACAGTGATTTATTTCTTCATGGCCGCATTTTTTTTTCCTTTTTTTCTTTTGATTTTAAAAAATGTCATTAATGTACAGTAATATATTAATATGGTGCAGATTGGTGGTTTTTTGTTTATTTGTTTATTTAAAGTATATGGCATATCAAGTCCCATTAAAAAGAGTTTGACTAAAGAATTATGCAAAAGGCTTTAATAACTTAAATACTCATTCAGCCATATGTAAATGTACAATCTGTTTTATGTTCTATGTGAAATTTACAATTCCTGTTTACTTAATGAATTTTAAAACCTCAACGATTTGCTAATGTAGTAATAACACTCATTCTGTTTCAATTTGCCATACTGGAGATGCTTACAGATGAGTCAGGGATATAAAACTCTAATAATGATCAAAAATCCTTTACAGATTAGGAGGATGCAGCACTGGAGTTTAGTCCCACTATCTCTAAAAATACTATCACTTAATCCTTATGCAAGGACACATTATTATTACATGGAACGGAACACATAATAGTTCATTTTGTTAGTATTTTTTTTTACATGTAATGCTTTATAAAAGAGATATAGCTGAAGAAAAATATAAACAGACATGTAAATACTACGATTAAGCATATTGTTCTTATTTGAATCAATTACCTTGAGCAATACCTTTTTCCAAGGTGAAAATTTAACACTAATATTTGTCTCATGGTATAAAAGCGACAGTAATAATTATAAAGAACCTTATGGTCTTCTTATGCTTATTTCATCCTATTCCTAAGTTTTCACAGCAAAAATATTAAAATTTACAATCTTCCCCAAAAGATGTAAACTTGTCAAATATATTACTCTGAAGTAAAATAACAATTAATTTACAGGAACCTACCATAGAAACTATTGAGTGGACAGTAGTGATGGTTTTCTATATAAAATCTATCAAAAATTGTTGAAGAAAATATATGAAGCGTAGCTGATAGCTAATGGAATCTGCAATATGGCTACAGAGAAATAAGTTGCAGATCATCAAAGTTAGCTCTTGTGCAGAAACATCCACCATGAGTTCACTAATTTCATCTTTCACTGGAGAACAGCAGGAGGTTTCCATAATGCAACTATCATAGGAAACTGATTCAACGCTGTACTTTAAGCTTTACCCGTAGTTGGAACTTGCAACAGTTTGGATTTTTTGGTGCTCTGATCTCTCTTGCTCTCCGGAAGGCTGTGTAAATATCAAATTCTTCAGCACAAAGACAGCTCTCTCTAAAGCACTGGCAACTGGTCTTAGTAGACTGTTCAAAAAAAAGAAAGGAAGAGATTTAGGTACAGTGGTAAAGCAATAGTGGAAAAGCAATACAGGAGCGTTCTATACATAAACCAGAGAACTAGGTTGTCATTAGAAGCTGAGAGATTTGTAGCCCATGAACTGCAGACACACGTGCACATGAACTTGTGCAGCTTTGTAGATCTGAAGCTGCTCATCTGTGTAAGACTTGAGTCAGCAGCTAAGCTCTGTTCTTGCATTAATGAAGGCAAAGTGCACTTTTGGCTATTTTAAATAGCAAAAAATGTCAAGTGATTTGATTCTATCCAGCCTCAGGCATTCACCTAAAGCCCCTAGACAAGGATGTAAGTAACCCAGACTGCTCATGAACCACAGATGGAAAGGTGCAACCTCAAGACAGTACCTGAGCCTTGCCCTGCTCAAGGGTGATGATGTTTCTATCTTAGACATCTCAGCCAGGTTACTGAAATTAGCTGTGAAGACCAACTGAAGTTCTCCCTGTTTAAGACTGCTCCTAGTAAAGTCTGTGGGGTTTTAACCACTCATATAATAAAGACACTATATGTGTTCTGCTCTACGGGGCCTGTGTCCAGCACTGGGACCAGTCAAAACTGTTTCTGGCTCTTCACCTAAATTAGGAAAGCATTCTGCTTCTTATGGAAATTGTTGTCAGCTTAATAATTTTCAGTTCCACACTGGCTAGACATCAAAACAGTTCCCTATCAAAATTTGTCAATGTTTCTTTAGTTCAAGTACTGAAGAGAAACTTCATTTATTTTTTCTGCAGACACGAACTTATAAATTACTTTTTTTTATAGTTAAAAAGTCAAAACCCTTTACTCAGGAAAAGACCCTATAAATCTTCAATGTCCTATTTTAGCTGGTGGAAAATGAAGCCCCCAGAGATACTCCCATAGCAATACATTACTTAGTGGGTGACACACTGTGGTCCTCAAGGTCCTGCCGAAAAGGGTGATGTTTTCTGACTGTAAAATCCTCATTCCTGGAAAAATCTTTGTCTCTGCAGATGCTGATCTAAGACTGCTGGTGTACCTCACCTCTCATGGGAGGTCTTAGTACCACTAAGGACATTTGATTGTTACTTGTTCCCAAATGAAGTCATACAGAGTTTCCTTGCTTCTCAATCCTCATCAAGAAGATGACTTTACCACTGTCTAATTTATATCTGCACCCACTGAGAACTGGTCCCTGGTCCAGCCTTTAGAAGCTATGATGCAGCTGGAGATGTAACTTGGTTCCCGGACCAACTTAGAGCATCACAGGGAGCATTGCTACCTTGTTCCTGTCCAACAAATACATGCCAACCACATAATGTTAATCAAAACATACTGTACCTCCAGCTGTTTGCATCTTGATGTCTTTAGTTCCTTCTAATCTTAATTAGAAAACAAAAGATAAAGATGGTTAAAATCTTTTAAAAAACCCAAACATGCAACAAAGTTAGTACTGTTCCAAAACCAGCTACTTTTATTTTGGTTAATAGTCTTCCTGTTTTTCATTTTCTTGTTTTGCAGCAAATTTTGGAAGCACCAGTCAGTGACTAAACTCTGTGCTGTACATACGTGACAGCAGCTTTTTTTTGTGTTAAATCAAAAGAATATTACATTATTTCATAATTATATGTTTATGATTTGTCTATTAAATTGCTATAAATCTAAAGCTTTTTCCCACTGCTCAAAAATATAACATGGAGAAGAAACTGTTTCTGCAGGGTTTCATGTAAGAACAGAAATAAACCTGAAAGCAAGCACTTACTGTTATTACTGG
The DNA here is from genome assembly GCA_013398015.1 of Oreocharis arfaki. NCBI lineage: Eukaryota > Metazoa > Chordata > Aves > Passeriformes > Paramythiidae > Oreocharis > Oreocharis arfaki. The sequence goes on from VZRR01012549.1 coordinate 16,898, forward strand.
AATTCACCACAATGCAAGTAAATACCTTCAAAACTAAAAATAGTGCTGTGGCTCTGCAAGTGCATCTATCACAGCCTCTTAGTCCTAGCAGGGTTTTGTTTTCTTTCAATTCACGGAGCACTCAGAGTGTGGAGAAGCTGTTCAGAAGACCATGTACCTACACTGTCGTCATCTGCTCTAGGATCCTTCTGCAAAAGTGTGTTAAATTTTAAATAAATGGGAACAATCCCTTTGACAAGTATAAATAGCCCCGCTGCCTTAAGAGGCTTCAGGGCTAGCCAGTCTGTCTGAAATAATAATTGATTTTTGAAGGACATACATCCTACTGGATAAAATGAACCCCGGAAAGGAGGAGAAACGCAATCCACAAGCTGCCAGTACCTTTGGGTGCAGCTTTCGTCTGACTGGGAGCCATGGCAGCTGCGTCCGACGGCAGGCCCACGTAAACCCCACCATAGTTCCTGGAGCAGAGAAACCATTAAAGGCACATCAGAGCTCAACTGGCACACTTCTCCCTGGGAAAGGAGCTATTTTTTTCACTCAAGTTCCTGATATTGATCACTAGATCCCAACTGTCTTGCGACAATAAACTCCACCTGCCCAGCTTCTTCTGCATATATCCAGCTGAGGACAGAGCTAATCTGACACTGATGTTTGACACTAGCACCATCAAAGCACCTCACTTCAAACAACACACACCAATTAAATAGCACTTTGACTGCATTAATAAACAGGACCTGCCTCCCCCTGCTTAGGGTCACACTTGGAGAAAACTGTCAGGAGCACGAGTGTCTTAGGTACTTTCATAGCCCAACCCTCTCCCCTTCGTGGACTTGCAGAAGATACCTTCTGGCTCCAAAAGGCCTGTATGAAAAGCAGGAGCAGATGCAGGGAGATTAAAAAATGGGTCCTTAAAGCCTCTGCTGTGCCAGGAGTTACTTACAGAGGCTCCCTTTACACTGCTCTGCCCTGTTAGGTGCTGAATTAATCACCCCTCCTCCAGCTCCTGGGGTTCTGAGCCAATTTCTAATTTGCTTGATGATAGATTCATACTTCCTTCAACTTCCAGCCCAGCAGAGATCTCCCACAAGTGCTAATGGCATTTCCTGTGGCAGTGTTGGTGTGAAGGCAGAGGCCACCAGCCCTTATCGAGCTCACCACCTACAGCTGCGAGATAATGTGCTCTTTTTGCCACAAAGTTCCCACCTTCCCAGCTCAATAACAGGCTGGGTGGACTCATCAATACTTGACTCTGTGTGAGATTTCCTCCACTCTTTTCGTTTCTCCTCTGCTTTGTTGTGTTGGTGGGAGTTAGGAAGAGAGAAGGAAGGATATGTAACTGGTGGCGGAACTCAGTGCAGCCTATTGCAAATAAAGCTAGCCCTGGTTGAGCAGAGCACCTACCTCCTTTTGTCATCATCTGATATGGATTCTTCTGCTCTGCAACATCAAAAGATAAAAAGCATGTTAGCAGATTGTTTCTTTCAGCTGCTCCATGACCATCTGGGTAAATTCAGGAGCAAGGGAAGAAGGGGACTATTACTGACACCAGTTTAATTCATGACATCCACCATTCAAAAAAGTACTCACACAAGTATAAAAAAACATACAATCTTCTAGTATAATGTACAGTAGAAAGAAAAGATTGAGAAAAGATGCAGCTTACTTTTTATGAGCCCCACCAGTGACATCTGAAAGTAGATTTGGGAGCAGAAACAGGTAAATTAACACTCTTACTGAGTGAGTCTCCACACTACTCCCAACATAAAAGCAACATTAGGGCTCTGCATGTAACAGGAACAAGCCTGGACTGCTCTTACCCCGAAAGAGGAAAGAAATGGACTGGGTGTCTGTGCTGGCATGTGAGTGAGGATGAAGAGAGAGAAACTTTCACAGCAGCTGTGCCAGAAGCTGTTACAGGGCCTCTCTCTAAAATGAGGCACTGTGATTCCTGAATTAAGTTGTTTGCAAACCAAGTGCTGTTATTAATCCCATATAAATGGCCAAATACTTCTCCTTTAACTTTAGGGTAAAATCACAGGTCAGTCTGTAGATCAACAGAGAGTCACTGAGGTTTGATTCCTCCCAGTTATATACTGTCCAGCATAGCTGAACTGGAGCAGGGGGTAAAGTAACCAGCATTGATGTGAAGGCAAATGTAATACAAAAAATATAAGGAATTTTTTTCTACTCCTTCAGTGTACAATGTAGTGTACAGTGTACAGTGCAGCCTGTGCTGCAGTCTCAGTCTGTCCCCCAACATCAGTCTTCACACAAATCTCTCACCCAGCTTTTATTAAATATTTGGATTTTGAGCTCTACTTCCATGGCTGGGTATGGATGGGGCAGCAGCTGCACTTCAGCTTGGTCTGCAACCAATTTATTTACTGTAAAACATTGATGTGCCTACTGTTCAATCATTGGGGCTCTATGCCCTTACAGAACGCTGAAGTCAATGGGATTTTGGACTGAAGAGCAGAATTCATAGCAAAAAGCAGTCTTAAGTGCAAGAAAATGCCCTTAAACCTCCTGGGAGGGGAGCAAATGCCTTAAAAATACTGCTACAGCTTGGAAATTTTCTTACATCTACCTTTTTCTAAGAGGTAGAACACTACCAACCATCCTTTCTGCATCACCACAGTGAATAAGGGTACAGAGGTCCTTTTAATAGTAGTGGCTTGGAGTAAATCTTATTACTCCGCAATTTTGCTAAATTATATTTATGCAGGGCATAGCATTCTTCATCTGCTGTCTTTGTCTACATCTTACCACTCAAGAAAGACTGACCAACTCATTCCCTGGCCCTTCTGCCATCCCTTTCTGCAGGAACTAGAGCCGTTTCAGAAGGCATTTCCCATCTCCTGTGACCCCATGTAGTCACCTAAGTCATCTTACTGTCCTCACACACACAGCCAGAGAATGCAGAGACATTTTTTCTTGAGGACCATGAAGCTGCTCTGTCCTAGTCTGGGCCAGTTTCTCCTGAAAAACATGGAAAGCCTGTATATATCAGTGGGTGGAAATAAGGATGTATTTTTAGGAAAAAAAAAATTCTACTTTAAGAAAGGGACTTTGGGTCCCAAAAGATCACAAACAGTCATTCCTGTTGAATCAACCAAATGTGTCACAGGATTGATTTTCTCATATAATTGGGTACATTTTCTATAATCCAGATTAACCATTGTCCAGAGAAAAGAGTCCTTTAAAAGCACTGAAACTTCATGCACAGCTTGAAGCCTCTAAAATGGAGTTGTAAGAATAATAATCAATATTGTCCAATAGGAAATTAATGCCAGTGTTAAAAAAAAAAAAAAAAAAAAAAATTTTAGTAGGAAACAGGGCCATTTTCTTCTGTTCCAGAAATGTTTTGTAATATGGCATCACAGACCATTACTGTAATTCTCTCACCAAAACAAATTATCCAGCTCTATGATTAAGCAGGCGAGGGTTTTTAAACATTTTGCTTTCTTCCTTTCCTCTTACTAGCTGTAAATCAAAGCAGTAATTTTGCAATACCTTTTTCTTCAAATGCACAACAGCAAAAATAGTCTGGGATTGTATAGACCACAGCTCTTGGGCTGGGTGATGATTGGGGGCAAACTGTTGCAGCCCTGCCAGAAAAGAGGGAGTGAGCAGAGATAGGAGGAACATGGGAGTGTGAGAGGGAAAAGAAAGAAAAATTCTGGTGATGGCACTTAAGGAAGAAGCCATTTTACACACCTTTCCGGGGGCTCAGGAAGGAACACTGCCACACTTTATTTACTACACACCTCTTGCCTTCACACACAGTGGCTCAAGATCCCCTTTTGAAAGGTGCCCACTAATTTCACACGTTTAGTGTCTGCTGAGCCACTGGGGCAGGTGCTGCTTCTGTGCCCAGGCTGGGTGAACACAGGTGGCTCCAGGGAGCAAAGCTACAACAGCAATGCTCTGCTACATGGGAGTGAGAATGGAGAGAAGCTCCTTTGGTTTCGGCAGTGCTCCCATTGCCACATCTCCTGGGCTCAGAGACATGGATACAGGAGTCCAGCAGTCCTGCAGGGAGAGCAAGCTAGGATAAGCTTTTCTGCACCAGGAATAGACAGCAAAAGGAACTTAACAGTCCGAGGTGCTTCGTGCTGATCGGCTGCTGTGTCGCTGCCTCAGATGCTGTTGACAACTGCAGAGGAACCGAGAGCACGGTTTTCAGCAGGTAGCGTGGGCAGAGTCCTGAAGCCAACAGGCAGATTTAACAGCAAATCCACATAACAGCATTCTATTTTCAGCTGAATAAGTGTTTCTTTTGGTAAGGTTTTGTCTGTCCCAAGAGGCTTCCTGTCACCCAAAGTCTGAAAAACACACTTTGTTCATCTGTCAGCTTTTACATCCATCAGTCCTATGTCCATTTGATGGTAAAAGAAGCTGCCATTTCTCACATATTTTAAATGTCAAATGAGAGGCACTCACACTAATTCATTCCATCCACATTTTTCTTACCTCAGCTTTTACGGCTCTGTTTGTGGTGAGCGTTATAGAGACTCTTTCTAGCTGTGCTCAGTAGTCCCACCAGAAATGATTCATTGAACTTTGAACAAGCAACAGACAACTACTTCTCAGATTCTTGGTGTTTCTTGGGAACAAGGGCCTGTCATTTGCATTTGATGGATTTCCTCTCAATATTTTGAAACAGGCTTGAACTGCTGTGGCCTTTCCTTCCTACTGTAACTGATCTTCCCCCAGACTTTGAATATCGCAGGCATTGCATTACTTTCTACCATGTCCTTTACTTCTCCTACAGCTAAGCTTTTCCAGTTAGCAGTGATGAATGTTTTTTTATTAGTGGGGCAGGAGCATGGGCTGAAGCTGGCTGACAGATTCTGGGTTAGAGCACAGAGGACAGACACGTTCTCAGAGCCTATGTCCTTCTCATCACCACACAGCCCTCAGTGTCACAGCGCTTTGCAGAGGAAGATCATATCATCATCCCTGTCTTAGTGGTGGAGAAACTCCAGGCCCATAGGGCAAAGCAGCTTCCCTGCAGTCACCCAGGAGGGCTCAGAGCAGGATCCAGCCCTCTCTCCTTTCATCTGGCTACTCACTCCAGGAGATGTAGTGCTTTGGCAATGAGTCACAGTCAAGAAATGAGAAATCTCAAGTTAGAATAACCAGATTCGGTATCAAAAAGCGTGCTGTAAGGATGAACACACCTAAATGCTTTTCTGGATCAGAACTGATATGACTGAAATTTGACAGCAAAAAAAAAAAGGGGGGGAGTTATTTAAAGAGAAACTTTAGCTGATGCAAGTAAAAAGGTGTAAAAAGCTTTTGTGGATCTAGAATGTTAGTTAATATAAATCTGCTTTGTTCATTTCTATGAAACAAAAATAATTTTTCTGAAATTTTACTTCCTTCATAAAAATCTTCTGTTAAATATTAGAATGCCTGATTAGGGCTTTTGGGTCATCACTGCCATTCCTTGTTAGCAGATCTGTGTTTCTAACGTCTGATGAGAAGGTTCAACCGTGCTATTACTCACACGGGTTGTTGGGCTGGCTCCACTATCCTTAATCTGAATGAGTAATAGCTCCAGGATTGACCCTTTCCCTTTGCTGAAGACTGCACTAATAATTAATTTTTTTCTAAGTTATCTCGATACTATTTTGAAACATGACAGATGAACTCACACTAATAAGTAGGATGCTCCCATTTTAGTTCCTGCAGCCTGGCTCTATAAATGCTTACACACCTATAAACAGTTCTACACATCCCCATACCTTTAAGCCCAGGAACATGCCTACTACATTCATAATTTAACAGTGCGTGCGATTCTGAAATTTAAAACTACTGATGAGCAAAGAGAAAGATGCAGTTCTAAGTCAGTCCTTAAATCATCTAAATTGAACAATAAAAAGGGCCCTAATATAAATTAAACCAGTGGGTTTGTAAATACAGAAGTACTGAGGGTGGTGATGCTGCAGGCTGCTTCAAGAAGAAGTTCCTTACAAGATTGCCTTCTGTAATTTATTTATTGTCGGGCACTGTAAGCCCAGAAAACAGACTACAGAGGTAACACAGATCTCAGGAGTATCTGTGGCAACAACGTTGATCAGCCAAGTGACACCTGTTGTCAGTTCTCAGCTGTGCTCTGTAATAGCAAGGACAAGCCTGTTGTTAAGCTCTTCTCTCCACTTGTTTATCTGACTCGACTGCCCTCATTTCTACACCAGGATTCCTCCATCTAATTAGAGTTATTCTAAGTGAAGTAAATAAAACAGAAGAATGTTCCTGTTGCATAACATAACAATCTTTCCCAGGTCCCTCAGTCGCAAACTCTAGTGGCAAATACCAATTACATGAAATAGAAGAAGGCAAGACCTCGGGAGGAGTTCTTTATGGTTTCCTTTGCAAGAAAAATAAATTTATGGCTGAATAAAGCTGTTCCTGTACATTTCTGTATCAGCAAATAAAAACAGCTCTATAAAAGACCTCGCACATGTGGAGAAAAACAGGATGGGTAGGGCTGCCCTCTGCTACCCTATGTCAACCTAATAGATACTATCTTTAATGCAGAGAATACCTAGAGAAGATGGGTACTTTGAAAAGGAAGTTGGATGGGTTAGTGGGTCTCATGCAAAGAGGGAAGATTTGTGTCAGTGGCTTTCTAAATCTCTCACTGGGCGTGGTGGAAATTTATGTTCTGGCTTCATACAATTACTTGGCCTTTGGAAAAAGGTGCACTGGCACATGACGGGGAAAAGCAGTCTGAAGTAACATAACCACCTCTGTGAGGCAACTGTCTCAACAGAAGCAGAGAAAAGAAATTTCTGTTAGAGAAATAACAAGAAAAGAAATCTGTAGAAAAGTAAACAAGACAAGGAGTTGTTTTGTGGAGATGAAAGCTGTCACTAAAGACAGTAAACATCTGGTTGTGTTGATTATATGTTAGTAGCTAGATGAATCATGTATGACTAAATTTAGTGTAAGGCTAGTAGGACTGAAAATATGTCCAGGGTTATATATTTAAAAGAGTAGAGTAGAGTAAGTACTTACACATCTTTAGTAGTCCCTGTAGCACCTAGGGAAAAAAAAACCAAACATGTTTACCAGGTAATGGCATAATCCTCTAAACCAACCAACAGTGCAGTAATAGTTTTTCTGTCTTTCTGTCCTAAACAACACAGAAATAGCAACAAAACTTTGCTACTGTCAGAGAACACATTTCTCATGATTGTTCAATTTATCCTTAATGATTATCCATACTATCCCTTAAATCTATCACATCTGGGCCAGATTCTCAGTATGTGAAAATGATGCTGCTGTGGACCAGTGCCCAGATGCAGTCGCTCAAGATAGGAGCAACATAAGAAAAAAAATAATCTTTCTGAATTTTATATCCTTCACTTTGCTCAGTCCTCTGGTGGTTCTGTCTGCTACAAAGCTGGCACAACTAACCAAGCAGTTGCTCCCAAATGCCTGATTATTCTGCCATTTGATGCAGTTGTAGAGCTGGCACTACATGTGTAAAATGCTGCCTCGTTCTTCCTGCCAGATAAACAAAGTCTTATAAAATGACTAGACAGAACTGATATAAACATTGGGACACAACCCATCCAAAGCCCCAGACATCTAAGGAGATCAACCACCCCTTAATTCATCTTGCTATTTAACAAAAAAAAGGAGACAAAAGCTGCCACCTGGCTGCCTGGTATAAGTGACTTACTTTTTTTTTTGGTGACTCATATGCTTCTTGCTGGGAGAGAAACATTCACTCAAGTACAAACTCTTTCTTGTTCCTCCCAAGTTACTAATGTTATGTTACTCTTGCTAGTATATAATTCAGCTGAGTAACCAGTAAATTATCCCTTCTATTAATTACAGAAGTTAGGGCAGACATTAGAAAAACCTTTCACTTCTCATTTCCTCTTAGTACTTTGCTGGAAATGGTGATCTGAGCTCACTGTGAAGAAACTACAGCAGCCGATCCCAGAGATTTTTTTAGTTTGGAGGTAGGTTGGGGTTTTTTCTCCCATGGTACTTAATTTCTTGGAAAACTTTTATTTTTTCTGCTGCTGAAAAATATACATAAAAAGCAAATACCTTTCATCTCACTTTGATGTGTAAGAATATGCCTTCTGCATTCTTATTTTAAACAAGAGGGAGAAATAGTCCTGCAAGGCTTTCCAGCTCTGTCTACCTGAATGGATTGCTTGAATGGCAGAAAGCATCCCCCTTTACAGCTAATTCCTGAACATACTATCATTCCCATTTCCTATGACTTGGCTATCCCTCCTTTTCCCAGCCACAACACAGGCTAGACTCGTACAAGACTGTACACATTTCCGCTGTTAGTCTTGCTTCCAGAGTCAGCAAAATGTCGGTAAGGTTGTATGTATCAGCAGAAAGCCTTAATTTATTTGGAGGGAGTATCTCTAGTCACAATAAGGCCAGGCCCTTGCTTTAGAGCTTTACTCCACCAGGCAGCCCTCTGAGACTTTTTGGCTTTGCAGGCACATCTATGGAGCACTACATGTAAACCTCTCAAATTAATCGTGTCCAGGTGGAAGGCTGGCATTGCTGGGCAAGCTCAGTCTGCCGATGTAGGGAGACATTTTCTGCTACCAAGGCTAGTTCACCCAGAGTCAGCTCAGCAATGAGCCTTCAGGGCACCCCCCTGTACATTCAGACCGAGCCCAGGCAACAGCAACACTTCAGATAACATGTGTTTTTAAAAGCCTAGCTGGAGCTAGCAGGATTTTTTATTTTTTCCAGAAGAAACTATTCCTTTGCTGTGCCTGTTCTGCACAAGGGCCATGACTCTCTTATTTTTAGTTTAAACTTATTGCAATCAAAATCAGTTTTTCTAAAAAAGGTTCATGGTCCTTTTTGAGGCCTTTGCCGAGACTTTTCTGAGTCTAAGTACCCTGGATGCCCATATGAAAAATGAGTCTTGCTTGCAGGAAGTAGAGCAAAGGTACGAAGTGTTTAACACACAAACTGAAACCTCAAGCCAGGTGAGAAGAATTGTGTGCCCACAGCACTGTTTTTGTTCACACAAAAACTTTGAGAACTGAATATGATCAAAACAAATTCACTTTTTAAGATATCATTTTTATAATAAATAAAAAATACATATAAAATTAAATACATTGTTTTCTACATTTTTATAGGCACAGCAAAACTGTTTATCCTCACTTTCATTGATGGGATTCCATTAATTTCAGTGGGGTTATTTCTCATTTTCACTAGCAAAAGTGAAACAAGTGTTTGGTTCAAATTCACTCAAGTACCACTAAGGTACCTGACTATAGATCTTAAAATGTTTCCAGTTAACAAAGGAGTTTTCTTCCTGCAAGAGTTCTGAACTTGCAAATGAATATCATTTTACCTAGGTGTACCATAAAAAAACCTCTGTGTAAAAACTTATAAGGTTTTGTTCATTGGAGCCTGAACACTCCTTATACGTAGATATTATTCACCAAGGAACCCAAAACCATCTCGGTTCATACAGACATGTTTATTTGTAAAGTCCAATCCATTCACCCTCACCCTGTTACTTCACTGACATATTTGTCTAACTCTTGCATGTTTAGTGAGCAACACAATTTTATCACTACTCAAGTTTCTCCTGCCAGAAGTTCAGCCAAAGAATCTTGTTTACTACCAATTCACAAGCACTCCATAGCTCGTTCCATAGCAGCAAGGCTTAGTGCTTTCACAGATATGATGGTTTCCATATATGACTTGACAAAAGCCTCACATATTTGAAAACTTGTCCATTTTTCCCACTATATCAGCTTGGCCTAAAAAAAGGCAGTACTCGACCCTACAAGCCTTCTCTTGATAGGCTCTTGTTCGCTTGGTTTTTCAAAACCTGCCTAACCTCAGCAATAGATTGAAGTGTAGCCACGAAGCCACATCCATAAAAAATAGGCAATACTGAATTGTCCTGAATGACCTCTGTGCCCACACCATTTGCACAGTAGGACCATGGGTGCATTTTGGCATTTTAGAGCTGCAGAAGGAGAAGAAATAGTACAGCCTGCGAATAAACGTGGCCCATTCAGCCACACATTGTTCTGAGCCCCAGTGATTACAGGAGAAAAACATTCTGTCTAGGGCAGTGGAGCTGTGATCCCTCAAAAAAACCCCAGAGCATTTAAACAGTTGCAAACCAAAAAGAAGAATTTGTCTCAAAGCATCTTCCATTAGGTGAGAGGGGGTTTTGCTCTTTCAGAACAGCAGCAGCTTCTCTTCGTGACACCGCGGGATTTCAGTAAATGCAGGCCTAATGTGAAAGATGGCTGAGAGACATTGATAGCCACAGACTATGTTCTGTGCTGAGAAATGCATCAGGAGTGAAGGTGAGGGACAAAAGCTTCAGAAAAACATAGAAAGCATGAGAGGCAACCACTCACATGAATAAACACAGGGATACAAAACATGTCGGGACCTGACTTTAGAGCAGATTGCAAAACATTTTCCTAATTTTTTTAATGGACAATGCCCTATGACATTTTATTGCACATCAAATTGTTACAAAAAGCAAATAAAACCCCTCAAAATTATACATACATACATGCAACTCTTAAGACTAAAAATGAGTTTCCTACTGTAGGCTCCTTTCTGATGTGCTCCAACAGCCAGCAGTATGGAAGCACATTCTAACATCAATGAATTTATTCTATTTATACCCCATTGTAACTGAGGACAGAATTACATCAATTTGTTTCCAACTGATTACTTCTTCAGCTCATCAGGTGGGAGTTCTGTACACAGACTTGATCCAATCAACAGAATGGCACGATGACTTCCTGGGCATTGCACCATACTTGAAGTTAATAAATCTGTTAAAACTTGGTGTGAAAGTTCTCCTTCATCATAACTTGACTATATTTGAAGCTTTCCACAGATTAACAGCTTCTCTATATATTTAAATTAAGGCTAGACTGACAGCCTCCAAAGAGTACCATAATTTAAGGTGCTGTCATTGCTACTACAATAGATATGGAAAGGAGGAGGCAGTTAAAAATTTTTAGTAAAGAATCACTAGAATGAAGGGAAATGCCTTAACTTAGAAAAAAGAAGTAAATTAATGTTTAAGAGCATATTTTTAAAAGAAAAAAAAAGAGCTATTTTTGATCTTCTAAAACTGCAGGAAATAACATGAAAGAAGGATATGTAAAATGAGATAACAAAACATAAGGAAAACAGCAAGTTGAGAAATAAAAAATGAGTATAATCCATAGTTAATAAAATAACTAGGTAATTTAAGAAGGATGTGTATCCATCAGTTTACTTGGATAACTGAAGTTGCCATTTCTCAGTTGAAGAGCTTTTTGCCACTGTCTGATACTCCGTAAAGAACATTTGAATGCTGTGAGTTATATTGGTGTTCTGGACCACAGACTGAAATGTTATTCTAGATCATGTCTATTAGTTTAGATCTCACAGACCATAGAGCTGAAAAGCTCTGATGTCATTCTAGCCATGCAACAGAAGATAATATCATTAGCTGAACTATCACCATATATACATCTGCTTAGGAAAAATCAAATTAGGCTACAATAGAAATTTTTCCAGAGTAAGAAAATGGGGGTTGGCGTTACACATTTAATGTGTTCTGTGAAGTAAGCTACAATATTATACTTAGTCATATGATACAACAGAGAGTGTTACAGTTTAATTACATGTTATGTACCTCTAGCTTTGACATTACTGACTACACAACAGTGATAACTTTAGCATTAAAGATGCAGTCATGCTGTGCAAGCCGCAAAATTAATTTGTATTTATACGGTTTTCTCATCTTTTGGTAAAATTGTGAGTTGCACTTTCTTTAAAAGCTTGAGGATTCAGAATAAAAATGGTAAGTCTTCTCCTTCCCCTTTATAAAATAATTTAATTTTTATTAGACACACTTTTTAAGGAATGTTAAATGAAGTAAATAAATACTAGACATCTGACGTCTTACTTTTATTACCAGCTGTTTGTTATTTTAAGACCATAGACTGCACAGAGTAATTCCTGACTGACAGTGGTGAAAGTGAGAAGAGAACTGGACCTTTCAGAGCTGCATTTGATTTGGAGAGGTCTCTCAGTGCAACAGTAATAATTTCATTATACTAATGATGTGTTTTATGTGGCATTGTTGGTTTTTACCTGCACTAAGCCCTTGGACATCTGTGGAATATTTCTAAAAAGCATGTGAAAGGTTACCAAAACATATAAGTTCAAATATTTTATGTATAACAGTACAAGTAAGTTTAACTATCAAAGGGGTCAGACCTTCAGCGAAAATAATTTATGTATCTACAAGCCAAAATCTGTTGAAGACAACTACCTCTAATGCAACGGGGCACATTTAAACAAACCTTGAGTTCAAAATAATTCACTAAATAATACTGCTGTCAGAGTTGGTCTATTTGACATTTACCCATTTGTACCCTGGTACAAGTTCCACAGGGCAGACAGATCAACATTAGTTTAGAAACTACCACAAATGGACTAATAATTGACTCAACATTTTTGTTTGAACTTCTCTGAAGCTTGCACTGGTGCTTTTACCCAGCAAACAGAAAAGGGATGTGAACAAGCATCACCCCAGTGGTATGAAGCTAGACTTGTCATATGCAGAAAGAACTTCCAGTCACAGCAGTGTGGGAATCAGCTAAAGGGAGAGAATTCATGTGTGCAAACAGGACAGCTCTAATGAGAGCACTGAATCTTCAAGCAAATTCACACAGTGCATTCTTTATGGATGAGAGAGGCCTGATAGATGGACATAGTACCTAAAACCCAGCTTACAATCATTTAACAGAAACTGAGTAAGGAATGGCAGAATCACATTCTCCTGAGTGTGAAGTGCAGAGTTGAACAGGTAAACCAGCAACACCCCCCACAAATGTACACACAAAGGTACACCCTGGAGAAGGCAGCATCACTCACACTCACAGGCATGACCGAGTCAGGACTAGCACCACCAAAGGCACCACTGAAGCTCCAGTTAAAGCAAGTCAAAACAGTAAGAGACGGGGACCCAGTAATTCTAAGTGGTCCAACTATTACTTTGCTGTGTATTTTCAAGAGCTGAAAGCTCTCAAGTGCATCTGAAAGACTTGATAAAGGTACTGGAACAGGTGGCAATGTTTGCCAAGTGCAGCTAGGATGAAAAATGATTGAGAAATGCTCATATTATAATTACAGGGTGAAGGTCCACTTATCAGTTTCCATGTACTTTCCTTTTCTGTGGGGGCAGGGGGGAGGAAGAGCACAACAGCACCATCTTCCCAGATCTTATCTCTTTTGAAAATAGCAATGAACAAATAAGGGAGCCAACTGGACGCACCAGCCAGCAGTACACATTAACATGCATGAATCCTCAATCATGGAATATCCTCCAACTTCTCCAACAAGCAAAAGGAGAGGATGTGGCACAAATTCATTTCAGAAGTGGCATTCGTGGCCTTATAGGGAAGCGAAGAGGATGGAGCTGACAACCCCGGCGGGATCCTTATGTCCAGCTCCCGGCCTGGGCTTGCCGTGCCTTGGGCAGCTGCTGTCGAAGGTGGTGATTCTAGCGACAACCGGGCATCAGAAAGCCACCGGTGCCCGCGGCAGGCCACATCACCCTCTCTCCCCTGAGTAAGCGGATCAGCCTCGGGAAAGGAAGATGCTCTTGCAAGAGGGCGGACAGTGATCCCCGCGGCTCGAACGNGGCCGTGGAGTTGCCGCAGCCCATGGGCGCTGCCCTGGCCGGCGCTGCGCCCGCCGGTGCGGTGCGGTGCGGTCACGGGAGACAGCCGGCGGCGGGCGGAGCCGGGGGGGAGATAAAGCCGCGGGGACCCCTCCTCCTCCTCTTCCTCCTCCTCCTCCTCTTCTCCCCACCCATCGCCCAGGAAACCGCCGGCCCCGAGAGCCGCTTCCCGGCCCCAGCCTCGGCCCCTCACCGCACCCTCTGTTCGTCCCCAAGGAAAGCCACACCCCGCTTCCCGGGCTGTCCCCTCGCCCGGACGGGCTGGAGCTAAGCCGGAGATATGGCTCAGCCGAGGCTCAAGCCTGCAGGACTCCGAAGGACCCCCACCCGCAGGCAACAAGCCCAGAGCCTCCCCGGGCAGTGGAGATGCTCCTTGGCTCACACGTTTCACGGGCGCTTTGGGACACCCCTCCCTCACCAACGGGAACATCGGTGTAACCGCAGGACCGGGCTGCAAACCCTACATCTGCGATCAATAACATCCTGTTCACTATTTTAAGCAAGTCTTTATTGATCGGTTTGGGTATTTCTCTTATAAGAAACATGATGCTAAAACTGAAGATCCATTGAGTTGAGGAGAGCTACAGATTCACATTCCCCAAGTAATAGCAGCAGCACTGAGAAACATGAAAGATAAGTTTACGAATTCTTCAAGCAATCATTTTCATTCAACATTTGTGTCGTTTACCAAAGAGAATTTGACTTTCTGTTAACCCGAACCTGTCTTCCACGCAGAGAAGTAAAATACTTTAAAACCTTGATGGCTTGGTTACCCTTCCTCTGTCCTCAAATGACCAGGAAGCTGAAATCCAATGGATGCATCTAAATACAACTGCAAATACTCAAGATAGATAAGATAGATACTACTGCTACAACAAATTTGTTTAAGGGCTTAGAAAGATGTTTTAGGGGTGTCATAGAAACACCAGTAGGAGCATCACATATGCACATGACTGATAATTGTCTACTACAAAAGGACCAGATATAAAGTGCTGCTGCCTGATTTTGCAGTCTGTTCAGACGAGGGGGGGAAAAAAGACATCACAATTCTCTTACAGGTTTCCCAAGAAGTACACATTAAAACAAAGCAGCTCCATAACCAGCAGAGACAATAACATCCAGCCTCCTATGGATTTTTGCCCTAGGGAGGAACACCTACATGGGCTCACTGATGTTCACCTCGGGACAGGGTGTAAGATCTCCCTCCTCTGAATGGCCACCTATTTTCATGTCAATTGTAGAAAGTCAGTACTTTCAGGGCCTTTGTCTATACCTTCCTGACAAATTGCCTGAACCTGAACAATCAGCACAAAATTTAATAGGACAGGGCTAATAGGCACATAGGTATGGCCACACAATTCCTTCACCACCGCCAGCCCTAAAGCAGACAGACAGCACAAATGTGTGAATTTTTCTTCAGAAAAAAGTCTCACAAAGGTTCAAAACCACCTCTTTTTGATGGCCAGTTTTCTGAAATTCACACATAGAAAATAAACCCTCAGGCCAAGCTTTCAGCACCAAGCATCAGCCCAAAGCAAATTTTTAATGGCAGAGTTAAGAAGGAAGAAAGGGTGCTCTGAAAGCACGGCTGAAAGATGTGCTGCTTAAGGCCCCGTGTGGTTTTCTAATATAAAAACAAACAAAAAATCCCAGCAACCTACACTGACCATAGGCTTGCCACATTTTGAGGTATCTATGAACGTGCTTTTAATATGCAATTTACCTTGGAGGAAGCAGTTGTGATGAGCACAGAAACCGAGCCATGTCCTCACATATTGGAAGAGGCAGCTGGGAGGCAAAAATCCCCTGGAGATGGCTTGACACCAAGCCATTGCCCTGGCCACAGGGAGATATGAGGCTAGTTCAGAAACCTGCAGGGGTATTAAGGATGAGAGGAAGGTGATGTAACTTTTAAGTGCTCTTGCTCCTCCTACAAGTTCAGTGTATCACACACAAGCTAAGCACCGTGTGTGCACAATCCAAGGGCTGCATTAAGTTCTGTAAGGCAAGAAACTTCCAGCACACCCACCCAAAGCTGGAGTTAGTAGCAGTTTCAGGGGACTTAAGACAACGGAAATGTGATGTGTTCCTCTGTATACTGTCTGGGATTGTAATGAGTCAGCCCCTCTCTTGGCAGCTCTATTGTAGTTGCCTCCTACTACAAATGAGAAGACACACTTTAGTTTCAACTTTACTTGTGTTTTACACGGAGTATTTCACTTCATTACTGAAAATAACTGGTAGCAAAATGCAGTCACCTAAGCAGATTAATTAAACGGACACTTGACATTAAGGGAAAGGAGCGATGTGTCCCCTGCATCAGCAAACTCTTGGTGTCTGCCATCACACACCCTGTGTATGTCATCTTCTCTGAGGAAGACTGGGAGATGTATGGATGTGAACTTCTGTAAGTATTTCAGAAGGTGCAGTAAAAAGGATTTTGTTATTCTTTCCCTAAATCAACAAAAACTTCACCCAGCTGGGAAAACAGGTTGACTGATGGGATTATCCAAATCTGAAATTCCAGTAATTTTGCCTTTTTGGACATTTTTGTTAGTCTGAGTGTTTGAAATACAAAAAATCTGCCTGTCAAGCTGGTATGCAAGTAGATGGAAAAAGGATCTTTAAAACCCATTACTCCTGGGTGTTAGGGAACAGCCTTTATGTGCACAATAATGTATAATTTTCAAAATCTTTTTTTATGTAAGTATCCACACAGAAACCTTATTCATCCATAATTTCTTTCTAACAAAACATTTGCTTACAAAGGCTTGGATCTCAACTTATGCAAGCATAAGAGCTAGACTTTGATGATCCTTGTGGGTCCCTTCCAACTCAGGACATTCTATAATTTTATAGAAAAAATATAGTGCTAATTAGCATCTTCTGCATATTTTCTTTTGAACAGTGTCTTTTAGATATGGATGTTCTCAAAACCACAAATGTCCAGAAAAAATTGTCTATTCTTCATCAGTAGTTAGCACTGTGAGATAAACTTTTTCCTTATCAAATCTACAACTGAAATTCCATTTAGACCAAACTTGCCCTCTTTAAGAGTTGCACTGCAAATATGTGCTCAGAGTTTACCAATGCAACCACCTTGTTCATGGCTGATTCTCAATTCCATTGTTTTCAAGGTGTAATTCCCAGCTTTTCAGGCTACCTTGTATTATGTTTCTCCCTGAACAGTTTTACAGCCCTGCTACAGCACTGTTGTTTTATAGCTGGCAACCTGGGCTTGTAGGTTTCACTGACTTCTTCAAATATCATGGTACAGCATAGATGGTACTTGTGAACACTTAGCCAGTAAAGGGCAGACAGTTACAACCCAATTTCCCAGCAAACCTGCAAGGAAGATTCTTCTTGAAAAAATCAGTAGTCCAGGCCCCAGCCTAACAAAAAAAAAAAAAAAAGCACTTTTGTATCAGGTGGGGGTTGTTTGTTTTACAAGTCAATAAACAAAGACCAATACATCAAGATACTAAATCATTTACATTAATATAAAGAGGGGGAAAAAATCAAGAACTTATTAGTAAAAGGTATCATGGTTCTACAACCCTTGAAGTTGCTCACTACATGGCAAAGGGAGACATTGAGAAGATCTCTACATTGCTGGGAAGATTTCATCCTTAACAAAAAGGGTTAACTAATTTGATTTGGGTTACAGAAGCCAAATGACATTCATAACAAAACCCAGAAGGCAACAAAAAGAAAGAAACCTGCAACCCCCCATGTTTCTACACTATTTCTTAATAATGGCTATATTGTGTAAGCACTTGGTCACACCAGTCTGATCCCAACTGTGCAAGGTACCATCTGGACACATAATGAATGTTCATCTTTGCTGGCAGTCAGAAAGACAAGAAATAGCTGATGGATGAGATAATAGAGAAGCCAAAGTAGGAAGCAGTGAGATAGCATTACCATTTATAAAATGGATGTGCCTAACAAGAGCAAGGAAAAAAAGCTGTATCGGGTCGAAGGAAAGATCCACCTTGTTCAGAATCCTGACTCTTGACAGGACTGAAAGAACACAGGAAACTCATATGGTATGTGCCCCCTAAACTCTCCCATCTTCCAGCATTTGCAGGTCACAGTGTGCCTGAGGCAGATGTGGTTGCCATGTTTTAGCAGCCCTTAACACATTTCTCTTCTATGAACCTGTTCCACCAACCCTTGAACCCATATAAAACCCTGGCACTCAAAGCACCCTCTATTCCACTTCTCAGCCACATGTGAATTGAAGAACCTACTTTTGTTTGCTTTGAGCCTGGCTCCTGCCTACTTCAGCTGTTGGTGGTTTGTTCCTTGTATCAGGATAAACAATGAAGAATCAATTCCCCACCTCACACCATTTATGATTTTTGTTCTTCATAGCAGAATAAACACCAAAGAATCAATATGCCATGTCCCCTATCCTCACCTTTAGTCAGCAGCAGTGATAGCAAGTTGCCATTTTCTGGCAGTTGATCAATAGGGAGTTAGAACACTTTGAAAGAGATTTTCTGTGAGAGGATTCAGAAACCCCATTCTAGAGACAAGGTTCTGCTAGTAATACCAAGTTTATATGAGAAGCAATGCAGGGATCCTGCATGGAGGGAGCAGCCACACTGCTTTGCCCATTATAGACTTATTGTAACCCCTGTGGTGTGTCCCCCCTTGCACTCCTTGTTAGCAATGAGAAAATGTGATAAAAGCTTCCTATATTCCACTGTCTCCCTATTTCTGGCTGCCCGGCAGCCCCACACTCACCATGGGAATTTTTCAGCACCAGCCTACACTCCTCTGAGCTGGTCTTGCCTCACCTTGAGTCCACCACCATAGTGAGTAGCCCACAGAAGGGCCAGCTACCATCTAACCTTAAATGATCCACATGGGCATTATTTATCATGGCAACACAGTGAGGAACAGAATCAAACTGCAAGAACTTAGGAGGAAAAGCAATTTGTCTTTCTCCTTGCAGTGACAGTGGAAAATTTGACTCGAATATTTCTTTTAAATGAAAATGATGACTCCTTCTATTGAAAAAACCCTATAAAACAGTGGAATGTGTAGGTTTATAATGGTCCATGGAAGCAGACTTAAAAAACATGATTTAAACACCTCACTTTAAAGAAAAAAAGAGTATTTGCTAAGACCAAGCATTTTCTTTCATCTTAAGTCAAGATTTTAATTTATCCATCTGTTCCTGCTCTCATGGAAGTCACTAATAAAATTCTCATTATTGGGCCAAATCAGACATGAATTGAGACAAAATCAACAATTTCTCCTAAAACATCTCATAAGCAATGAACAAGGAACCCACTGGCTGGCCAATGAGTGCCAAAGAAATGTGACTATTCTGTCAGTGGATATACCAGCTTTACAGAAATTTCTGGGCCACCCCTCACCTCCCCCCCAATCTCTGACAGAACAAATAACAATTAATTTTGTGATGATTCTTTCTGAATGTGATTATTGTCCATAGTCCTGAAACCCCCTTTGTTTTAAAAGCATATGGGACATATGATTCTTAGCTGATTCACAAGGTAGAAATGGAATTCAGGACTAAAACTTTCAAAGGTAAGTTGATGGGGGGGAAGTAAGTCATAATTCAATGTTCTCATCAGTGTTACGTATATTCCTGAAAAGTCTAGATGTTAGCACACAGACCTGAAGAATTTGCTGTTGAGCTCAGCTATTACCCCCTGCCTGCAAAGATTTTTCTTTCAGAGTTATTTTCAGGTGCCCTTGAAAATAACAAATGGCCAAATGCTTAAACTGGACGTTCAGAAACAGTTCAGAATTCTTTCTGTGCCCAAAAGGTTGATATATATGATGTATTAGATTCTTCTATTAGAGGTTTTACAAAAATACAGGAGATAAGTAAGAGTGCTTCTTACCTCTGAGATCACTCAGGCTTCATTTTACTATCTGATAACAAATAGCCTCCCAAAGCTCTATTCCAGAGGAGAAAAGCATCTTACTCTCTTATTTTAATATACTATGCAGACACATTAATCTCTTTCCCCGTCTCTCACTTCATCACTTAATTTGCAAGATGCAGCTAAATCAGCTTTTACAAAGACAGGATCACAAAATGAAAAGATGAAAAAATGGCAAAATGCTAGAGAAAGGACGTTTATACTGAGCTGTCATGAAGATGTCAGTGCAGCACTGCCTCTTTTTGAAATAAAGCGTGTGCATCACTTCAGGCACACACGTACCTAAAACACACTTGCTCCAATTGAAACGCCTGAATTAGTACTCGAGTAGTGTAAGAGAAGTGGATCCAGATCCATGAGAGGAAAACTCTCTTTCCCTCAGAACTGTGTATGAGAAAGGCACATCTCTTTTTTGGAGTCCCACACTTATTTCAAGAGGCCCTTCTGCACACATAGCTCTTATTTGTGCAGTACCGTGGGAAGACGATATCCCTGCTTTATTATGTTTTATTTTCATGCACTTTTTCAGATGTCAATTCTTCCTCTGTTGTTGATATAAATTTCCATTACGGTTTTCCACACATAATAATTGCTTTTGCCCTATATTGGTAACGATGCCAACCAGCACAGTTGCTGCCTTGTTTTTGTATGCAGTGTGCCTGCAGACTATAGAAACAGCAGACACATCCTCACAATGAAAAATGTCTTCATCAAAGCTGTATATTTATCCACCTCTGCTTAATTAATACCTTAGCTTTTGAAAACCTAGGGAAGTTAAAATTTGCCAGTCTTTTTACAGTAGCTATATATAATTCACACTGACTGGGACTTTCATAACTTGTATGTGCCATTTTATTGAAATAATAGAATTCTGCTTCAGCAAATACCAGCCAGGATAAGAAAAGATAACCGTACATATCAAAACAGCACCTCTCTATCTAAATATGGGTTTAATACAAGAGGATGCTTACAATTTTGATTAATCAAAACTTCTGTCATACTAGGCATACAGTAAACAGTTCTTACAATTAGCAACATGGAAGCAGTGTGTGTTAGGTCATTAAAAAAAATAGGCACCCCAAACCACCAACTATATATTGTACTTTGACTGCTTTTAACGCACAATTTTAATCAGAATGTGGTTCTTGACAGATAAAGTACTAGCAATTTTTAAGCACTTAAAGAAGGCTCTTGTATGCATAATTTCAAATATTTGTAAGAGCAGAGTATTTGTACCCATGAAATAAAAACTGTAAGCAATCAATAGCAGTTACATGATGTCCTCACATGATGCTTTCATAGGAGACATCTTTTTAGCAGCTATATAAGGGTGACAAACTCCTCTGATTTATATTAATAAAGATTAAGCAACTCACCCTTGTTAAACACAGAATCAGCTTTTGGATCCACAAGTAGAGGCAAATGGTAGAGAGAGACATAGAAATGGAAAGTTTGGGAATTTCTGCATTAAATACTTTATCTAGTTTCATTTATTCAAGGTTTAACAACAAAATGGAGGCAACACACCAAAACCATCTGTTCCTTAATATATACCTGGAATTACTCCCAAAACACCGGTGTTTTGTTTATTAGTATTTGCATTGCATTTCAAAATTCATGACTTGGGGCTCCTAAAATGCACAGGAATTGTGTGAAAATGATGAACGTTACTTAAAATAATTGCTGCGGAGATTTAATTACTTGATTTCTGACAGTGACCATTTAGGATTCAAGGACTTGCTTTTCTCTTTCCTCCAGAATGAGAAGGGCCAGTGCTTTTCCAACCAACCCCAAATCTCTCTCATCTCATAATAAGAAGCACATGTCACTTGGAGAAGCTCTGACAGGGAGCTGACAGCCTGGTAGCCCCTGACAGCAAGCCTGCTCTAGGAGGCTGTGACATGGTGAAACCACTGATGCTGGCAGCACCAGTCCAAATGTACAACAGCAAGAAGAGATCTGGACTCAAACCTAACAATGACCAGAGCACTTATTTGAAACGAAGCCACTCTTTTTTGATTTAGTTTTCAAAGTACTGAACATTGCTCCATTTGGCAATGCTACAACGCAGTGTAAATCAAATCTAACAAGGCTTCTGAAATTCTGTATGCACAAGCAGTTCTGTTCAGGGGAGGGATGAAAAACTCTGGCAACTTCTCTTTTGTCACAGATTTCTTTCAAAGCATTTAAGTTAGTTTAAACACTGATGAGAACATTTTCCATTGCATTATTATTCATGCTCTCACAGTCACAGATAGGATACTGCTCTTCTGTTTGGGGCTTTTTTCTTTTTGATTTGGGAGGGTGAAACACTAAATAGAAACCATTGGTCCCTTCTAAGAAAAACCTATGCATATTATTAGGTGCTGTTGACTCTGCCTGCAGTACATACTGTCTGCATGCTTCATGGTTTTCACTGAGATACTTGCTGACCTAGGATCTTGTCAGCACTTATGTTTACAGAGTATTTAAAGATAATGACTGTATGTGACCCTTGAACTAAATGTTCTGGTTTCAAAATGTGAAAGAAAAACAAAGAAAAGCAATGTGTTACCATAAATGAATTTGAAAGAACTAGGAAACTATTTACTGATCCAGCCAACATTTATATGCCTGATTACTCTCCAGGAATCTGACAGGCTAAACACAAGTTTCTAAGTTTGCAGGACGGTAGCTGTGTTGTCAAGTGCACAGGTAACACACGGCATTGCTGCAGGGTTACAAACCACCTGCCTGCACGGCAAATCACATGATGGAAAGCAGAAGGGCGGGGCAGCTTCTCGGCTGCAAGGCAAATTCTGCACAAGTTCAGGTGCTTGAGCGGTCACATATGGTGGGCAGTTCATAGCCCAAAAGCTGCCCACAGCCTGGTGAGATAGTTCACCTTGCTTGTGCCTTGCTCACAGTGACCTTTATCCTGGGAAAAATACTGAGAGAGGTTTGCCAGCTGGAAGAATTATTTTGCTAACAGCAGCAGTCAGGCCCTGCTGTTGGCCTCCTAGGGGCTGTGCTCCCACCCATGCTGTAAGGGCAGCACACCCCTGAAAAGACACTCCGAGAGCTACAAAGCTACAAAAGGCAATGACAAAATGTGGCTTGCAACCTCTCCTAGAATGATTCAACTCTGCTCCCCTCATACTCTTCACTGGCCCCTACTACAGCAAGTCAATAGCACGCCACAGTGACAACCCTGCCTCCAGCAGCAATGCTGGATGGAGTGTCTCAGTGCACATGCTGCAGAATTCCAGCTTTCTGGCAAGCCCCTCATTTTGCAGCAGTAGGTCCAGTCATATGACAGGAAAGGGTTTCCAGTATTTGGCTTTCTCCAGACTGCAGAAGAACTTCTAAGTAGCCGCCATGGGAAGAAAAATTGGAAACATCTGATCTTGCGACACGGGAAGCATCTGAGCACTGTGAAGGAACACAGAGCTTGTGAGAGGGTTCCTGCTGAGCTGGACTGGGGGTACCCAGACCTGCTGCCTGGGCAGCAATGCAGCACTGCATTTTCCTTGTACGACTGCACTTGCTTGTATACTTGTGCTCCTGAAATTGTCTTGGCAGCCTGCTGGGGGGAGTCACTGCTAATGGTGGTATCAGTGCCCATTTGGGTGCTGCCTAGAGTTTCCTTCTTGCTTTCTGTATCATCCGCTGGGGTTTTTGCTGTTTCTCTAAAAATACAAAATGGCATGATATTGCATCACCACATCCTGCTCTGCCTTTGCCCTGGGCAGCACAGACACGCTCTGCTCAAGGGGAGAGCAGGCAGGAGAGCCCTTTGGGGCCTCCGTGCTCTGCAGTAGCCTCAGTTATGGACCCAGACCCCTTTGTGCTACGCTGTGTATGGAGAACAGAAGGAGTCCAAACAGAAAACAGGAAGACCAAAAAGGATATAATCATGCTGGCGGACTTTTGTGGACTTCTAATTGGCTTCAAGGTATGTTCTGCTATCTATGAATGTTAGGACATTATTATTCAGCTTTTTTAGTCTGACCAGCCATAGAAAGATGCAAGGGAAGGTGAATCAAAGGGAGTGATCAGAATAAAGACAACATAAACTTTTCAATTGTGTTGTTCAGGAGGAAACACAAAAGTGCAGGGCCTGATTGGTTCATGTGATCTCATGATAAAATTAGACCAAGAGCTAGCTTTAGACACAGTGACAAAATTAAGTGCATTTGCTTCTGATAGTTGTACTGATGTTGCAAAGGCTACAAAAGTAGGTTCCCTCTGACACTAAACTGACAGCTTTTTTTGCAGATCCAGCCTGCATGTGGATGTGGTATCCTGACTTTTGGTAACCTCTATGCCTAACAGGTTATTTATTGGCACTTCATAATCATATCATCTAATCAGGCATTAGATGTCTCTTATTTTAATGTACAGAATCATACCAGATATGCATTTCTTTGTTGAAGTACCTGTTTTATTCTTTCTGTCACTTCCTGTATTTCACCCAAAGATTTTTCACCATTCATCAGACAGCCCTGAACTCCATTGGACCATCACCTGAAGCAGAAGGTTAGGGAGCAACATACATCACAAAAGGCACAGCTAGAAGGAGGAAGGAGCCTGTATATTGACATTTGCACTGCAAAAACATAAAAATTTTAGCTTAAAATATTCCAATAATTCTCCAACAAACTACCCACTCTCTCATTGTCCCTGTTTCTTGCAAAGCAAATGCAAACTGGTAAATCAGATGCCCTCCATCAGACAGGCTCCCAAACAAAAATTCATGGCAACACTGTCTGAGTCCACGCAGCACAGGGCAGAGGCAGGTGTGGAGGAAGTGGTGGCAACACCTCTGGCTGGTATTGCTGTCAGTGACTCCAGCATTGAAACCAAATTTTTATTGTGCATCTGGGTGAAGGCTACTGCTGTGCTTGGTAACATGAGGGGACTTAATTGTCCTTAAATTACATGAAATTAAAGATGGCAGTTATACCCTTCACCTTCAATGAGGTTTTAATTAGATCCATCCCACCAGCCTGCCCATCTGTGCATATCCATTTTGGCATATTACTAATGTGTTTAATGGAAATAAACAAAGCCATGTGTTTTACGTTAAAACGTAACATGACATCTTGGTTACATAGCAATTAATAATTTCAGTGGAATTTTATTTCAGCCCAATATTATGTTATAGGTGATGCACAAAACCACAAGATACTCCTTTTTTATGTGTCCAAGACATGTCCTGTACATCAGAGGCCCTATTATTAATTCAACCAGTAATTTATTCCGAGACTATTAAAAAATTTGGTTTGGGATGCTTCTGGTAGAGAAAGTACTGAGAGTTTTTTCCCCATCTTTCAATTGTATTCATTTGAAGCAATTTATTGCTACTATCATATAACATATCCTCTATATTTGTATATATATATATTTATACAAAGCTGCACAACTATTGGTAAGTTATTACACATCTAAAAGTCATCTGCAGTTCCAGAATTTCTTTGTCACTGAGAACAAAGAAAAATATGAGACACTTTGTTAAATGCGTAAATAGACTCAGCTGACTTAGCAAACATGTGACTACCACACCACTGCTCAGAAATTTCTTGTAAAGTATAAGGTAGGAAGCCAAAAAGGAAGCATAATGCAATATGTTCTTTAAAGTTATAATGGAACATATGAGAAAGAAAACACAATGCAGTATGACTTACTCTGTAACTAGTCTAACCAGAAAAAAATAATTATAGTCAGCTCTCCATTAATACTGGGTGGATTATCAAATTTGGAAATAAATTAGGCTAAGGATGCACAACAGCTGCCTTGTTTCCAAACAGCCCAATTAAAGCTGGCAGGGCTTATTAACTCAGGCACAGCACCATCCAGGCTTGGCACTGCTGCTTCCAGCCCTGAGCTGGTGCTGGGCACTTGGGTGGGAAAGCACTTGGGCAAACCTGGAAGCGTGGCACTGAGACCTTCAGTCCTGCAGAAGGCACAGTCCCAGCTGCCATCTCACGCCGTGGTCCTTTCTCGTCACATGGCCAGCCTTGACTGGCTGGTCACCAAGGGATGTTCCTGGCCATCCTCAAACAGGAACAGGACTGTCCCATGTAAAAGCCCACAGCCAGGTTTGAAGAGGCACCAATTTCTGTGCACCTGCAGTAACACTGGAAGATTTTACATCGTTTGCCAAGAGATTTGTTTAGCAGACAAATCTTGAATTTCCAGATGAATTCAAACTTCCTTCTTTCCTTTAAAATTGATCATTCTCCCAGCTATGAGATTTTTTGGCTACAGTCAGGCTTTTGCTGGAAGGAAGCACCATCTTTTCTTAGAAACAGTACAATTAGTTTATGTAATGAATTACTTCAAACTCAATGCTCAATTATTTATTGATTTTACTCGATGCCATGATTTCTTACTAGTTTTATAAGCAGTATGTATCAGTTTAATTGCAGCCATTCCAGGGATCTTTCCTTAAGTTTTCACACTCTAAGACCCGTATTTCTTAACATAATCAAGTAATCTGTAGGTTACAGAATACACACATACAAATTAATTGGGCTGCTTCCTGGAAGTGATCTCCAGTTCAGTTCACACTGCTGTGGCAGGTCTTTCGAGCGTTCAGGTGACTGATTCTGGGTGCTGTGCCTACTGTTTCCCTATTCTCTTTCTATATGTACAATGTTCCTAGAATGGCTGTAAGAGCACTTTTCCCTAGCAAGACTTTTTGAAGTATCTGAGTATATTGCATTCAGTAGCTGGACCTAGAACATGGAAACTCAGGAAACCCAGAAACTCTGTTTTCTTGCATCAAAGAATGAGACACCTCTACCCAAAGGACCGCCCAGGCACAAGGTACCTAACTTTTTTTAAATAATACTGCTAATGCTGTATAAATAAATCACTGAAATGTTTGGTGGTAGTACTGTGGGTTATTTTAATTCTCTTAAAAAAATTATCTGGAGTTACCATAACTGAAGAATAATTCTTGAGACCCAATAAAACCAAGTAACTAGGAAATTAATATCAGTTACTAATAGGCAATTTTTTAAAATTCAAAACCACCTGGACTGTATTGGGAAGATTCAATAAAAATATTTTGATCACTATAAATAAGTAATCTGCCAAGTTTATAGCTGTGTAAGAAATGACGCAACAAAGAATGACAACTAGTAAAAAGCATCACCCTTCAGTAAGTTAATGAAGTGCTTTTTGTTTTATTTAAATTAAACTAGTAGAACCTGTTCTGGAAATAACTATCCTTAAGTTTGGAATGACAGCAGGCTTCCACTCTTGAACCTCAGACTAAACAAAGCCATCAAAAGGAAGAAGACAAAACCTTCAAGGTTATTGCACTGATGTGAAATGAAACCACAAACCACCTCAATGCTTTCCTGGTGAAGGAAATACTTCAACCCAATGGGTAAGAGCTGTTGCTGAACTATTTCAAGACTAGAGGGGGAAAGAAAGAGGCAAGAGTTGTAACTAAAGTATTTGGGAAATATTAAAAAATGCCCTGAAGCTGCTTTAACAGATACAGAAAATCTGATGAAGCATGGTTTTCTTGTTCTCTGTGAATTTCAAATAACGTTTTAAAAACCTCCGGTGAAAGAAAAATAAGACTTAAGAGAAACTGACAAAATTGGCTCAGATGTAATCATGGATTATTAAGCCTAATGCCTAGCTAGTGCCCTATTTCATATTCTGTAGGAAAAAATCTCTGACCTCTTTTCACCGTTCTAAAATTCTCTGAAACATTATTATGATAAATCCGTATCTATTTTTATTTTCTCTTTATGTAAATACATACTGTCATCCTTGGTATTTTTGGTATTAGCCAGAGGTTCTTATTATGGTTCAGTGTCTTTATTCAGGCAGGAAAAGGGACTGAATGTAAGACCTCTGTTCTTACTCAAAGGCCTGGAACAGGGAGTCCAGCTTTAGGACTGGTGGAGCAGTCCCACTGTTACAGCTTGGCACATTGGGTTAAAGGTCCCATCACAAGCTTCAGAAGCAATACCAATCAATGTCAGACACACAGAAATACCTTAGCCAAAATTACAGGGTTCAATGGCCCTTCTCACACATAATTAAAGCAAACAATCATCCAGCCAATCTGCAAAAAGTCTTTTAATCAGAAAAAAAAACCCCAACAATCTTTATTAGCAATCACCTTGTCATATAAAATACTTGCTATTGCTTAAGAATAACAGAAGTGGAAAAATCCACTGGGACTTAGATGCAAAAAGCTGGCTGATATTAATGTTTGGAGTTCTTTTACAACTCAAGTTGCATTTTTAAAAATTATTTTTCTTCTTTTTAAAGAGGGCAGCAATGTGAGTTATCTGGAGATTGTGAAATTTCTTCGAAGATGCTAGCATCTTACAGCCAGTATTTTTGTTTGCATATTCTGTTTAATTGGCAGGATTCTTCCTAAAGTCTTCAGAAGTAGGTTCTGGTTGTTGGAGTTTTTTTCTTAAATGAGATTCTGGATTTGAGTATCTCCATTTTTATCTCAAGGCACACTGCAACAAAAAAAGCTACAGCTGACAAGAATGGAGCAACCTTCCTGCAAGATCTGTAACTCTGGACTTCTCAAGAAGCTAAGGCATCTAAAAGCAATGGCCGCCCTTCAAAAACATGCACATAATCAAATACTCACAGATCAAGCTGTGCTTACTTTGAAAAAACTAATTTTGTTCAATTAAGCATCCGAATTAATGTCCAAATGCTGGAGTTATCCAACACAATTAAGACAGCATCAAGGCAGTCATAAAACATAGCTCGGTACATGTAGCACTCGTGACTTCAAATGCATCCCTTCTAACCCCTCAAGTGGTACGGAGTTACGGTGTTATGGGCTATGGCTGTGTGGGGATTGGCCTGTCTGGGGCACAACGAGGTACCACAGTTACACTTGCAGGGTTGTCCATGGACAAGAACAAATGCAGATGCCACAAACGAGGGTCACTGATAAGCAAGCGGTTGTGATGATCTCACAAAGTTTCCCTGCCGTGCACTTGAGGAGAGCGCAGCAAAGAGCTCGCCCACAGCTGGACGTCCTCAAGCCCCGCAAGCTCAGGCTGGAGGGTGCGATCTTCCCCTGGTTTTTATCGCACCCTCACAGCCTCTCTCAGCAGAGGGGGGATCCATGGCCCCTGCTCCATCCCTCCTTTCCGCCACCCTGCTCTCCCGGGGCCGGGGCTGCGGGCGGCCGCTCCACCCTGCCACCCGCGCGGGGAGGAGGGCACGGGCCGCCCTCCATCTGGGACCTCCGTCCCGCTGCCCGCCGAGCTAATGGCGGCAGGAAGCCTCCCCCCACCAGCGCTCCCCGTGACTCGCTTCCTCCAGAGGACGGGAACTGGGCGGAGTGAGCGGCTCCGGCCCCGCCNCATGCCCGCCGTCGACAAGCTCCTCCTGGAAGAGGCTCTGCAGGACAGCCCGCAGGTAGCGGCCGCTGCCGGGGACAGCCCGGCCCCCTGTCCGTCGGTCTGTCGCTGTGACGCACCTGAGCGCTCGGTGCCGGCGGGGGGCCCGCGGGGCTGGGCGGGGCGGGGGGGGCGGGCAGCTGGCGAGGGGCGGGGGGG
>VZRR01012549.1:46184-64539 GCA_013398015.1 Oreocharis arfaki
GGCGGGGGGCGGGGTGCGCTGAGGCGGGCACACGGCGCCCGTGCGGCCGCGGGGGAGGTCTGGTGTCCCGCGGGGCATTCGTCGGGGAAAAAGGAGGCAGAGTCTGCTCCTGGAGGTCTCCCGGGAGGAGGGCTGTCCTCCAGCGCGGGGGGTACTGCGCCCTTTCTCTTTACCGCCCTCGGAGAAACTCTTGTGGCCTTTTCCTCGCACCATCCCGCCTGGGTGTGCGCTCGGTGGCTGTAGGGGTTGCCCTGAGCAGCCGAGGTGTGTCGGGGAAGGACAGGCCTCGGTGCGCTGGCTTCCCCCGAAGGGAAGGGGACACCTGTGCGCCGTGAGTCACCTGGCCGCGGTGACAAAATGGGCTGGAGGAGTGTCACCGCCAGCCCTCCTGCTCCTCAAGGGCGGCAGCTCAGGTACTGGAGCTCCCGTGAGGATAAGTGAGGCGGGTCCCACCGAAGATGACCTCCTTCTGAAGGAGTCTGAGGAACGAGGGGAGGCGGTCGCCGCCCTTCCCTTCCTGAGTGCAGGCAGAGGAGGACGTTCCTCCTTTCGCCCCAGTGCAGCGCCCTGTGCCCCGCTGCCGGGAGCCGGGATGTGCCCCAGCTGCAGAGGGGATGCCTGGGACTGTGGAAGCCCCACAGCGAGGAACATGCCATGTCGTGATGTGTTCAGGGGCTGGTTGGGTGGAAGAGAGAAGTATAGGGAAAGAGTGGAAAGTTCACTGAGAGGTGGGGAAGGTGTGCCTGGGGACGAAGCGTGGTGCTGAGAGAGATGCAGAGGTAATTGGTGAAGCAGGGAAAGACGTGAGGGCAGGGTGGATCAGCATGGATCCGGCTCCTAGGTAGCCCTGTGTTGTAATCCTGACTTATCTGCTGATGGATCAGGAGGAGGAATGAACAGGTAAGCTGTGGAGCAGATTGCTGCAAGGTGTTGCAGAGTCTGTCATGAGACATTTTGAAGGGAAGACTGGAAGTGCACCTGTCAGGACTTAATGAGCCTTAGGTCTTATCCTAATTACCTTATCTTATCCCGTTTTTCTGTAATTTCATGAAATCCCATTCTAGTAAGAAAGATTTCTATCACATGTTGATGTGGCGTATTTGTAATCATCCTTGGGAATTTTCAGTGCTGGATTGTTGAGTAACCTGATGTTACACCAAAGTCAGCCCTGCTTAGAGCAGTGGTTTGGACAAGGTGACCTGCAGAGTTCCTTACCAGCCTGAGCTTTTCTGTGTTCCACAGTTTACCAGAAGGTGCTAGATTGATTATGGGTAGTTAGTAACATTTTTTGTGTAAACATCCCCACTGCATCATAAAGCTGAAGAACTTGACATGCAGGAGAAGGGAACGAGTTTACCTCTTCAGTCAACACTTCCCTCAATGATTAAAAATGTAACACTGACTGAAAGCAGCTGAGCAATACACTGAACTGAATTTGGACGTCGTCGTCTTTCCTGTGTCCTGAAATGAAGGCTGTTACCATCTCCTTTGCAATTACTGGAATACCAGGCTGTGCATAAACCTGAGTATTGGCAGGATGTTTTGCTTTGATTTGATCATTGCTTTTTCTTCAAACTCTACAACTTTTGGAGTGAAAGATGTTGTTTAATTTTTATGATGGCCCAGCATTGCTAAAATATATTCTTTTGATGCAAGAAAGCGGGAGTGGGTTTTTTCAGTCTTTTATATTTTTATTACTTTTTTCACTGGGGAGAGCTTTAGATTCACAAAATGAAGGCAAAAGTTAGTCTCTGTTCTGCAGAAATGAGCAGCATGGCATCTTACAGGATCATTTACTTCTTGTGAAGGAACCCGATTCTCTTCTGCTCTGTGCAGTCACAGGAGAGCAAAGGGATGGTGAAATGAGGATATAACCTCACTTTGTATAAACTGTGGCAAGTATGTGATTGATGTGCAAGATCGAGGAGAATTAGGCCAAAGTTATTGCTTCATCAGATTTCTGGAACGTGCTTTATCTCTTGCCATCAATACAGTACTTCTGTCTTGATTTGTCTCCAGACACTGGCTGAAAGAGGCTGTAAGAAGTGTCTTAATTTTGAGGTGTTTGGCTACAAAATAGAGAAAAATTTATGTCAGCAGCCGTGCTAAAATCAAGGGAAATACTTACATGAAACTAGAAGATTTTTTCCTAACTTTCCAGAAGCTGAGATAGTGTTGAGAATAATGGGGCCTCCTAAATGTTAGCTTAATATTTGGATCATTAATTTATTTCAGCAGCCTTAGCTGCTATTCCAGAGTTTGTCAAAACAGCAACGAAGAAAATACACCCATGCTGGTATTTTGTTGCAGTTAAGAATCAAATGGTATTCTTAAATGTAAAAGTTTCCAAGAATAACTTCCAAACTGTCTGAATCATTTATTGTTTTTATTATTTTTGAACAATGTGCTAATAGCAGAGGCCAAGACTTTCAGAAATTGGTTCCCGGAGCTGTTCTACCTCAAGCCATATTTAGACAAATGAAAAATTTGAACCTGCAAAAATTCAGTAAGATTTACAAATGTAGCTGACATTCCTGTGTTTGGAAACCTTTTCCAGCAGGCAGAAGTGTGTGATTTGTAGCCTGCTTCAGGCAATTTCTTCATAACCTTTTAGTTTTGGCTTGAGATTTGGCTTGATAAACATTGTGTCAAGTTTTATAATTTTTGCTTTCCGCAGTTTTTTTTTTAACCATCTTTGTACCCTGTACTTTTCATGTGCCGTTGTAACACAAAACAAGGCAGTTGCGCGCTGTATAGATACAAGATCGTTTGTTGACATTATTTTGCTCATTTTAATACATCATTGAAGACAAAACATTTGAAACCAGATAGTTTTGAAAATCAATATGTTTTCAGTTACTGAAGTAATATCTTAATGTGGAAAACTCTCAAAATCGTGCTGCTGTCCTTACAAGGAAGTTCTGTACAAAGGTCCTTTAAATGTTTGGGTTCCTGATACCCATTTCATTGACTTGGAGTCCTCTCCATTCTCTGGTTTTATGTTCTCTTTATTTGAAAACAATATTTTGTCATGCATATTCCCTGGCATGCTAGGGTCCCACCCTAGCTTCTCAAACTCTCTCAGGTAGGAAGTGTTGTAGCAGATTAGCAGAGTGAACTGTTGAGAGCTTTTAAAGTTACTCAAAGTAAGAGGGTACCAAAGAGAACCCAAGGACTGACTCCCAGGTCATGTATTTTAACCATTGAGCAGCACTAGTTTCTGGCTTAGATACTTTTCAGCAGAGATGAAATAGTAGATAGTTAATCATAGGCCAGGATTCTTGAAGGATGCTGATATTGAGTTTTTCAGGACAAAGAAAGTCTGGGCAGAGAGTTTTGCAGAGAATAAATGCCTTGGAAAAATGCATGTGCCTTCTGTTAAAATAGTGGGGTATTTTAAAACTTTAGAAATAAGTTTCCCAAATTCAAACCTGGATACTTCAGGTACATTAGAGATTCCTGTAATGGGGGGTAAATGAAGCACTTGCTCTTTTACTGGACTGACATGTCTATGAAAGTACTGGAGTTTATGTCTGCTCTTCATGTAAGCAGATGAAGCTCATTAATGTCATATGAGCTAGCTGTACAGATGGAGAGACATTTCCAGTTAGCATCAAGTAGATTGGATTTATCAAAGTTAAGACTAAGGATGGATCATGACTTTGTTAAAGGGACAATCTTTCCTCTTTAATTATTGTAAAAGATCCAGCAAGTCCTGGAGCTCAGCATTATTCTGGAATATCTTTCCCGTCTCAGGAGCTGTGTCAGCAACGTAATTCTTTATTCCTGGTGATTCCACCAAAACAAACCAAGGGAATTCATGTCTTTAAGATAACGCAAGTTCTTCCCTCCTCTTCCTGGTTGCTGACAAGGATGAGTTAGCAGAATGAAGAAAGTACAGGGTATCTCTGAGTGGGTGTATCCTTGTGTGCCTGTTGGAGAAGAGCACTCAGTTGTTTGGTCTAATGACATCAGCTCGCTTTGGCCGTGGCCCCTTAAGAGTTGCTCAAGACAGTGGAGAGTGACTAACAGAGTGTAAATTATCTCACTGGAAAGGGGTGCTTGCAGTGCAGTCTGACACTGGAGAAGTAAAGTGAGCAAGCAGTGGTGTTTGACCCCCAGTCCTTAACGTGGTTTGAATTACTGTCGTCAGCAGGAAGATATTCAGGATTTTTTACATTCCTAATTATGTTGGAAGGACTGTCTGTTAGCAGGAGTAAGAGCCTCAGAGTCAGGATGTGGCCACAGAATTTTATCAGCTCACCTCCTTGTGCCTCAGTTTACCTATCCACAATAAAAGAACTAATTTTCACGTGTTTAGAGATCCTGAATAAACAGAATTGTGCAAGTCAAGGATGTATTATTTCTGATCGATTTTTACTTTTTGCTACGATCTCTTTGTAGCTGTTTATGGTTCTTGTTAATATTTCCACTCAGGACTAAAACCGTTTGCTTTTTTTTCTTTTATTGAAGACTCGTTCTTTGCTCAGTGTCTTTGAAGAAGATGCAGGAACCCTTACAGAATACACAAACCAGTTGCTTCAGGCAATGCAACGAGTCTATGGTGCCCAGGTAATTTTTCATTTGTATTTCTTTTCTTCAGTGTAGAAGAGAAGATAATTGCTATTATGATGCTGTTATTTACATTAAAGTTGCTAAGTACATGTATCTTCTGTGGTTTAAGAGGAGTTGTGGGTGTTGTTCATCTGATAGCTCAACATCTTCCTGCCTTGATGCTCAGAAAAGTCATATGCATAAAACAAAAAAAGTTATTTACTTAGTCTCCAAACAATTAATCAAAGTAAAACTGTGCTGTGTCCTTACCTTATGGTACATTGGGAGGTCAGCCTTGACAAAATTGCTTGCCCAAGTGTAGGTACAATTCCCAGGTATGCTCACTGACTTTAGCACCTAACTTAGATGCTGGGACTCACCTCAGGGAGGGTGTTGCCTTTCTCTGGTCTTGAAATTGAGACCCAAACACAGTTAAGGGGGAAAGGGGTTTTTACCTTGGTATTTATTTAAGGATCCTTGGGTGCACCACATCGTCCAGGTGGAATGCGCTGAAAAGCACACCAAAATGCACCCACACAATAGATCGCCTGTACAGTTTATAGGCCTTGCAAATTAGCATATCTATCAAAGATTCCCCAATGAGAGACTTGGGTGAACCCCCCATTCTGAGGAACCTTCCCCCTGGATGGGCCTATCTTAGTTTACAGAATGTGTTCTGGAGAGGACCTTGGTGTCTGGAGCGTTCTGACCGCTGACTGCAAGGCTTCCAGGATGTTTGGTCTCCTGCCTTAACGGAATATTGGGTCTAAACTAAGTTATCAGACTTAAGGAGGTATAAGTATGTGGGCTAAAAGAACTAAGAATACATAAAAGCTGTATAAAAGGGTATATAAAAGGGGTATAAAAGAAAAGGCAAAACATCATCATGGCGTCAAAGGAACTGCCCGTGTCCATTGATTACAGAGCAGATGTGCGCTGGGGTCTTACTAAATTTGAGTGCCTACAGTAGTCATGAAAAAAGCATGAGCAGGAGCAGAAAAAAATGTATTTTCTGGTGTATTTACATGACCCAGATGACTAAATCTCTTTGAAAGTTAAACCTGGAAGAGAAATTACATCCAGCGCTTTGGAAAAACATTACTGTAAATCTGAGTGATTTTCAGTGAAGCTGATTCCCATGTGCATAAGATGAGGTGTTTCAAAATGCCGTATCTGAGTCTTTAAAGACATACACGGTGTCTCATGGAACTTTTGCAAGTATTTACGTAGGCTGAATTCCTGAGTTCACTAGAAACAGGTTTTCTATTCTTAAACCAGTAAATTGGAGTACACAGAGAGATGAGGAGAGCCAGGGGTGTTTTGAATTTCCCTGAAGAGTGCCTGATCCTTACATTATTAGAAATCCGCTCAGCTATAAGTCTACTGCAAGTATATGTCCATTTGGTGGGATTCCTCTTTGGATGACTGGCAGTTTGATATGGAAGAACCATTTGCCTAAGATTTGGCTGCCTACACCTGGAAGATCCAGCTTTGGAGAGCTTCAAAGTCTTCATATCCTGGATGTTGTGCAAATGCAGAGCAACCAGAGGTTTGCAGCACACCTTAGGTACATAGGAAATGATGCAGGGCATGGCCAGGGGCTCAAGAGGTGGCATGAAATCAGCACTGAAAGTCAAGGTTGGCCGTTTTGGTAGAGTCACTGTGTTTTGAGAGTAACGAAGAGCATGGGCGTGTTGGATGGCAGGAATCTGACAGCAAAGACTGGGTAGGATTGAAATGGATGAAGAAGGGAGTCAGAAGATCTGATTTTCAAGTGTCCAGCTTGTGGGCTGCCTGTTCCTTTCCACTGCTGATGGCATTTTAGGATGTCGTTTTAGGAAGTGGTTGTTCTGGTCTGTGACTCAGGAAAAGAAAATGCTTTATCTGCTTTTGTTTGCCTCTTCCTTTTCGTCTTGATTTTTAGCATTCTCTGTTTCTGTTTCACCACAATTACATTTCCTTTTTCTTCTCGTTGTCTCAGTACATTTACCCATCAGTATTTTGCAGTACTACTGAGTCAACTTCATTTTCCGAGCGCTTTTTGGCCACTTCTTTCCTGAACACTGCTTTAGTTTGATGTAAATGTTCAGTCATTTGTGAATTTTGGCTATATTCTTTGAAATAGGTCTTTTGAGTTTGATGCAATTTTGAAATGTAGAAGTAGAAGGGTAATGCTGAATTGCCTACTAAACATAAATGGACAGTTAAGAAAAATGTGTGTGATATTTCTTGGCTGTGTAATCACAACTTGAGAGAAAAAGCACTTTGTTGATGTGTTATCTGGGCCTCAATAGCAGCATATTAGGAGGTGTTACCAACCCTGTAAAAGCTGAGAGTATTGAGAAGCCACTTTCTGAACATGCGTTTTTGTTTTCCTGACTTAAATTTTGTCTCTGCAAAGTCAAAGTTTCTCTTTGCAAAGTCATTGTCATCCCCTGCTCTGATTTCTGTATCTGTAAAATAGGAATTTCAGTTACTGACCTACTTTAAAGCATGGCCATAAAATGATTGGGATCACAGTCGTGGCAGACAGACAAAGCAGCAGTGGGTTGTACCACTCTCCAGTATTGAAAATCCAGGGTTTATGCCCCCTCAAAACACTTACGACAGTTTAAAAAATGTTAATTTTGGTTTCTTCCGTAGTTTATTCTGAACTTTCACGTTTCTCGGATTTTTTTTGACTACTTTACTGGAAATTTGGTGTTTCTTGTGATGAAAACTCGAACGTTTATGTAATTCAAACCACTGTAGCTTGTGATCAAATAACAGTAGTTAACAGTTCTGAATGAATTCAGTGCAAAGTCTCAGGGGAGTAGCAATTAGTACCAACTGCATGATGTTAATTAACCATGTGGATATATGCACGTAGTTGTCTCGTAACACTGCTCTGTGTGCAGAGCCACAGTAAATTTGTAAAGTGACAGCACAAGCTGCTTTAAGCACTTGGTTCAATGCATTTGAAAGGAGTGTGAAAAAGAAATACTTGCCCATACTTAAAAAAAAAACATTTAGGAAAATAGGAGTCTTTTAAAGCATCTTTTTAGACTTACATGCATTCAAGCAGGACTTTAAAAATAGTGTTAAGGAGGGATGTGCAGCATCCTGTGCAGCAGTGGCTCTGCTGTCTGGGCTGCAGCTGGTTGATGCCTGGGTACCAGATTGCCTTGGCTTCAAGGCCTTCAGTGCTTCACGAGCCTCTGGTTGCCCTGCAGGATGAGGACAGTGCTCTCACCTCCCTGGGCACCCACAGCACATGGGATCTGGTGATGACTCCTCTGCACATGGAGCTCTTTATTGAAAAAGAGGCTGTGATGCTTCGAGGCAGATGCAGTGTGTGTGATGCCCTGATTAGGGAGAAGTCAGAGGGCCCAAAAGTGGCACTTGAGGAGTGAGGTTGCCCTGATGTCCTGATTAAGGAGAAGTCACAGGACCCAAAAGTGGCACTTGAGGAGTGAGGTTTGGTTGATCTGGCAAACTCATGTGATTAAATACAGTAAAGCACGGTGAAGCATTTTTATATTCATCCAATAAACCACACCCCTGTGAGTACATATTATACTTCCTGCTGTAGTTCTCCCAGCTGTGCTCTGGTACCCTGAAGTAGTTACCACAGTAGTGGTCTTATGCAGGAAATTTTCCATCTAGAGTTTATTCCTGTAGTCCTTCCTTCTTGCATGTGAGCCCTGGTGCTGCATCTGGCATTACTGCTGATTTCTGTGGATGTTGTGGTTTCAGTCTGGATGTTTTATTACCTGAGCAATATTATAATGCAGCAGCAAGCAAGGACTGTTAGCAAATTTAATTTGCTTAATTTACAATGCTGAGGCTCTTGCAGTGGTGTATGAGCAAAGTGTGCCCAGTTTACCTTCCTGACCACTGTCATACTAAATTGTTTTCAGAACTTTACTATTATTTCCAGTTCTCCGTCGTGCTCTAGAAACGGCTGAGCTGGGACTCTTCACTTGAAACAAAATGCCTTTAGGAGACTCAGGAGACTGTTGTGTCTCTAGTGGCTAGTGGAAGGGATAAACAGCTGAGCAGGTGTGAGGAAAGTAAGATGCAGTATTCTGTCATTGTAAAGAGATTTTATCTCATCCCTGACAAACCTGTCTAGATACAGAGGCAGTGATGGTAGAGGAGGAGTGAAAAGAAATGCCTGTTGTCTTTATCAATATATCTGGAGATGGAATAGCATGGGAATTGTGAAGCATAATCCTGTTCAGCATCTGTGTCTCTGTGAGCTGTTATCGTGTGAGTCCAGAGGCACACAGGCAAAGCAGCAACAACCTCTGTGGCTCACTGCCTTTTTATGCCCAGACTCTTAGAGAAACTTCTGACAGTTATGGAATAGTCTTGGTTTATAGGTACCACATTATGTGGGTGTCAGGACAGCTTGAATCTGTCAAGCTGTTTTAGGCAGTGCTTCACAACAGTATAACTTCTGTCTGCAAATTCATGATGCCTCGTATCTGAATTTTTCAGCAGTGCTGCTTGTTTGATTTTCCTGTGTCTTGCCTTCAGTAGGCTGTAACTCAGTAGTTGGGTGTCAGGCTCTCTAGGGTATGCGTGGATTTTCATATTTATTATGTTGCATAGGTAACACGAAGTATTGAGAATTCCTGTTTCATTAGCAAGTAAGCACTGATAGAGTTTTTCATCTAATTGTTTTCTTTTCACATTTCAGAGAACTATTGTATTGCCTTTTCAAATTATAAGACTTTTTTTCCTAAAATGTTTTGAGGGAATAAAATTTAAGTTAGCATTTTATAAACTTTTAGTTCTGCATAAAGAAGCTTCAACAGAGTGTTAGAATCAGACAAACATTTGCAATAAATTACAGTTATCAGCACTGACTTCTGTGAAATACTGCATGTGTTGTTATTCCATACTCGTTGTAAGTTTGCATCATATACCTCTTACCTTCCTGAGGCATATTCACCATATGCTGCTGATAGAGATAAGCAGAACGTTACCACGTAAGAACTAATGTATTTACAGAGGCATGGGAGTTGGCTTTAATGCTGCCTATAAAGTCAGAGTTGTCATTGTGTCTGGAAGCAAGTTAGCACTGTGCTAAGGAGGATCTGGAGATCTGAGACAGCATAAATGTATGGATAGGATATAAATTCTTGATAGGAATTGTTTTGACAGAAGAGATTCTTTCTGTACTGAGCTAACCATCCTATTGTAGCTGCTTTTGGTGTTTTTCAGCAGAGCTCTGACTGGTGTCTTCTATTCCTTGGAGCTATTGGATGATCCTTTGCTGAACTGTACCCATTTGTAAGGATGGAATGCCATGCTGTGAATCAGCACCAGGGCAAGCCATATGTTAGCCTGATCTTGTAAAGTGCTGTGCAGCCTGAGCACCCTGGTGAGGCTTAGCTTTCTGCAACCCTGGATTCATGTTTCCAAGCCATTTAATATGCAAACCTAAGCCTGTAGGACTGTGCCATTTACTAGATTGCTGGATAATTCCATTTTGTAGGAAGATAAGCATATGTAAATGGAGCTGCATAGAACTGTTGTATCAAGACCCAGTTCTTTGTGTGCTGTGCCTGATTTTGAAGGTAAATATGTTGCCTAGTTCTGAAGGGGTGGACAGGCTGCAACTACCTCCTGGGTCTTCTACTTCAACCACATACCTATGTCTTTTTCCTCTTTTATGAGGCATTAAGTTTTCCCAGATGTAAGTCAAAATTTATGTGTCATTCTGCATGTACAGAATGCATGAGTAAATACCTTTACCAGTGTCTTGCTTGTTTATATGAAGTAGCCTTTGGCAGTTCTGTGTGCTAGTTGCTTGCAGTTTTAAAAATGCCTACTGTAGCTGGCTTATGAAAGTTGCTTTGTAGAAAGCTTCATTATATTGGGATTGGAATTGGGCATGCTGGAATAGTTCTGTGTCTTTAGAAGTTAATTTATAGCTCGACTTAATCCTTTACATGCCCTCAAATCTGCAGTCTGTTAGACAACTGTCTACAGAAATATCTTTGGATTTTAGCAGATTAGTCTTCAGAGTTTATTTTGGAAAAATACAGAGATCCTAAAAATAGATGGGCTGCCTCACTGGGAAATAGTTAATGGCATGGATATTTTATTACAACTGTTATAGAAAAATCAGTGTGTTCTGATGATATGAACAGCTTAGTGAATAAAAGTGATAATGAAGAGGGTGGAATCAACCGCGTACCTTTGCTCTGGGCAGCACTAGCTCAGAAAATAAGCTGGACTCTTTTTTTTTCGCGGACTTATCTGAAGGCTGGGTCAGGTATTGAACTTGAGAATTAAACAGTATTTTTTAAACTAGCTGTTTTTCATTTCTGGTAGATTAATGCTAGATTCAAGACAGCGCTTCCATTACCTTATCCATTTGAACTGGACTTAGAGAACATGCCAGTCAAGGTTAAAGAAATGGGAAAAAAAGTCTGCACATCTGTAATCACTACTGATTTCATTATATTTATTTACATATGGTCTTTTCTTCCTTCTGGTACACTTTTTTTACATTAATGCTGCCAAGATGTTTTCTCTGTTAAGTAAAACTATCTAGTGCAAATGAATGTATTTGCAAGGCCCGCTACTGGTTAAGTTTGCCTTCATTTAGAAGGCTTCATTT
Source organism: Oreocharis arfaki (assembly GCA_013398015.1). Taxonomy (NCBI): domain Eukaryota; kingdom Metazoa; phylum Chordata; class Aves; order Passeriformes; family Paramythiidae; genus Oreocharis; species Oreocharis arfaki. The sequence continues at coordinate 57,355 of VZRR01012549.1, forward strand.
TCTGTTCAGGATTTTATTGAGTTTTTGCTTGATATATCATCTCATTGATAGCTCTTCCACTCCGTAAATGCGTGATGAATCCTGAAATGTCAAGGCAACGTGGAAGAGATGTGGAGTCAGGCTTGTATTGTAGTTTTCCTTTTGCTGTAGTGTATTGAATTGCAGTCACTTCAGGACAAAGGAAATCAATGTTGCTGTATTCATGGGAAAATGCCTTGGAAATAGATTAAAACCTGTTAAAATAATTCGCCTGGATTTAGTGGATCTGTCAACTGAAGCAATGCAAATAACTTCTAAGTCTTGGAACTGAATGGCAGCAGGGCAGGGGGAGGGGAAAAGGCTGATTAGAAAGAAATGGGAGGAGGATTAAACCAAACTTTCCCAGATTAATGTGCTTAGCAATGCAGTATTACCACTAGGTCAGCAGAGCACTTTGCCTGCTTCCTGTTCCTTATGCAATGGACAGTGTTTCAGCTTGCTAGCTTAATTTGATTTGTTTACAGCTTTTGGGTGTGTCTGTTTTGTTTGGATTTTTTTTTCCCAAATGATTCAATGAATGATTTTGTACCTCCGGAGGGAACTAAGTCTAGCCAGTGTTGGGAGGAGGATGAAGGACCCAGGATTAACTTGTCCACATGGGTAGGGATTGAGTAACAAGTTTGTTTGTGGTGTTCTGACACAAAGAACTGAGCCAATAAATGAAAAATGTGACCAGCTGGCAGCAGTGGATTGTGAGTAATGCATGGAACTGTTGTCCCCAAATCAGCCTAAAATCCCAAAGTAAGTTTTGTGTCAGGCACATCTCTCAATTTGTTCTGTATCTGGAGTAGCATGCTATGAATGTCTGTCTGTAATTACCTGTTGTCACCTGATTGTATTCTTAGAAAGGCATTGTTAATTTACACCCCTTTGAGATCCTTGGGGTTTATGTATTCCCCCATTATCCTGTCACATACTGGAGACTACTCCTGGGGAGTGGTGATCCCTGGAAGATGCTTATTCCACACACCTCTTTATATTGCCCATCTTCAGACTGCCCCACATAGATGAGTAGAAGCTTTGGGGATGGTTAACACTTACGTCTTTGGTCAGGTTTTGTGTGTTTTGTTTTGGCGTTTTGTTGGTTTGTTTATCAGCCTGTTATTCTGAAGCTTCTTCTAGTGTTAGCAAATTTAAGCCAGAAGCATGTATTTTGCAGATTCAGAGCAGATCATGACACTGCAGTCTTTGCAGGAATAAGTAAATTGAAACAAACAGGGGGAAAAGAGGCATGTTTCTGGTACTTGTTTATTTCAAAAAGTTTCTCGAACCCTGATCCAGCTGTACAACTTACAGGTGGCATCACAGTTGCTGTGTGAGGACTTAGAGCTGGGTAAGAACTGCAAGAAGACTATCTTTGAGGTTGTGTTTGTGAAAAAGATGCCAGGTCTGAGAACTTCTTCTCAGGCTTCTTTTTGTAATCTTAATTTCCACTCACATGCATACAAACAAACTCTTCTAATGTCTCTGTATGCTTGCAGGGAGTCCTGTCCTCCCTCTCATAAACTCTTTGCTTGCTGGCTCCCACTTTGAAGGTGGAAAAGTCTCTCTGGTGTTATTACTGCTTGGGGGCAGATAATTAAGGCTCATTCCTATCCATGCCTGAGCCCTTAAGAGGGTTTGTTTTTTATTATAAGGCAGAACATCCTTTTCCATCCTCAGGCTTGGGAAATACTTAAATACCAAGTGTTTGTGTAAAGCTTTTTTCATTTTAAAAACTACATAATCTGCACAACCAACCTGCAAGTCTTACAGGAATTATTGATGTTACTGTTGTATGAAAGTGTAGTGCTTGTTACTAATTGGGCTGAGACCAGAAACCAAGGCTAATCCATCACTGTGAAGTGAGAATAGTCATGGGGTGTGCATGATCCGAGCGTGGGCCCACGTTATCTCAGCTCTGAACTCTTGTTTGTACCTCGGAAGGCCTCTGCTGTGCCATCTCCTCCTGCCTGTGAGTGTTATCACCATGGTATTTTAAGATGGTCAAAATGATCTCGTTCAGCTTTTCCTGTCATGTGTTCACATGCAGCTGCTGGTACCCAGGCTGTGGCTGGTTTCTTTTGGCTTTTTTTCCCTCCCCTGAGCAGTTGGGCACACTTTAACACAGACGGAACGTTTGGGCCCTGCTGCCCATATGAAGCCCCGTTCCTGGCATGCCAAGGCAGTGCAGAAGCACCAGCCTGTCATGCAGGATGTCACAGGTGGCATCAGGCCAAAGCAAAGGGTGTTTCAGAGTCCCTGGCCCAGATAGCTCACTGTGCTGTGCTCTGCTTGCTCAGGATGACAAGGGACAATAAGAGGGCACACAAGCTCTGTCCCAGTTTTAATGGTTTTCTGTATCAGCCCTAGTATAAAGGGTTCTATTAAAGCAGTTCAGAGATTTGCTCCTAGTTTTACAAACTCTCTATGGCCTGATATATTTGGAGACAGGAATAATTTTTAAAGGTTTAGAATTAAATTTAAAGTTACTAGTTTTCTGCATTACTGAGGATGAGAAGGATCTGATAGGGGTTAAGATAGATGTCAGTTACCCCCTTCCCTTTTTTCTTTTATTTTACTTTTAAGTCCTTGTTAACAAATCAGGGACAGAGCAGTTGATATGCCAGTGTTAGGAATACACTGATTAAAGATTGACATATCCAAATACTTGTCTGGTTTTTCCAGCTGTCAAGCAAAATTATACACCTTCCCTACAAATCTTGCCTGGCAGAAGCGTGTCTTAAGTGTGTACATGCTTTCGTTGGCTGGTGCAGCCAGGAGAAGAGAGATGTGCTGGTTTGTGCTCCTGGAGCCACTTAAAGTGCTGTAGTTACATTGGTGCAGTCCCTGAGTATTAATGCATTATGGAGGCACGTCTGCTGGTTCACTTTATTGATGTAGATTTTGGGGACAGATGATTAACCACTATGAAACATTCTTATGCTGGTATGGCAGCCTACGTGTTTGAGGTTGTTCTGGTTTTGTTATTTTCTTGTGGTGGGAGGAAACCCAAGCCTAAAACTAAACCCCAAATCTTAGCTCTATTAAAAGGAGTTACACTGTAGATCTGAAGTATGTAGCTCTTACTACTGCTTCTCTATTGTCATCGTTTAAGCCCGGCTGGAAATTCTGCCAGCCCTATTTCTGGGGCTTGCTCAACCTCATTTCTGTCCCACTCACCCCAGGGGAATGGGGAGAAGAATCAAAGTAAAACTTGTATGTTGAGATAAAAGCAGTTTAATAATGGAAAATAAAGTAAAATACAGTAATGATGGTAAATGGTAATAAAAGGGGGAAAAACCCCAAGTGATGCACCCCACAATTGCTCACCACCAACTGACCAATGCCAGAACCCCCCTTCCCAAACCCAGACTGGCCTCTCTTTGGGGTTACTTGTCCCAATTTATTTACTGGGCATGATGCTTTGTGGTGTGGAATATCCCTTTGGTCCTTTCGGGTCATCTGTCCCAGCTGTGCTCCCTCCCAGTTTCTTTTGCATGCCCTCTCGCTGGCCGAATGTTAGACAAGGGAAAAAAAAAACTCTTTACTTAGGATAAACATGACTATCCAAATGTTATCAGCACCATTCTTACTCTGAATCCAAAACACTGTAAACAGAATCCAAAACACTGTTTACAGCACTGTAAACAGCTGCTGAGAAGAAATTAACTCTGTCCTAACTGAAAGCAAGATGTGTGCAGGTATTTTGGGACTAGCTGTTTGCACACAGCTGAATGTTTGTGTAAGTAGTTTCAGATTCAGTCAAGACGCTGGTAACAAAGTAGTGGTAACAGCAGCACGAGGGACCTTTCATTATTTCTGTTAACGTGTCATTTTTGTTTGTAGAATGAAATGTGTCTTGCCACACAGCAGCTTTCGAAGCAGCTCCTTGCCTATGAAAAGCAGGTATGTTCAGCATGTGACTTTGATTTCTGTTCTGCCTCAGCATTTGTGAAGAAGTCTGTAAATAGTGTGTTTTCTGGAAGTGCTCAGGGCGTTTGCTTCATTTGGTTTCATGTGAAGGCAGCTGTGAGTTTCCCCAGGATGTTCAAGGGAGTTGGGTCATTTCTGAGAATCTTTAAAAAAAAAAAAAGAACCAACCAAACAAGTAGAAGAAGCCCTAAAAAGGTACAAAATCTGAGTTAATGAATTTATGAAGATACAAGACAGTTTGTTCCAGTTCTGTAACTTTAAAATTAGTATTATGAGAATGAAGTATTGTCCAAAATCCATTTATTTAACACAAGAAGAGCAGGGTAAAATAATGTATATTAATGAGTTTCTGTTTCTACATTTATTTTTATCATTTGTTGCATTTTGTAGAAATATTCATTATTTTTGTAGTAAAATGTGTTGTATTTTATATTCAGCTTTATTGATTTATGGACCAAACGTGTGTTTCCATTTCCAGCATTTTGCCTTGGGTAAAGGAGATGAAGAAGTGATATCCACTCTTCATTATTTTTCGAAAGTTGTGGATGAGGTAATTTGAATTGGTAATATTCTCTTTTTACAATACAGAATATTAGTGTTATTTCTTTGGGTCTGTCCTTTTGATTCAGAGCCTTCCCACTGAAGGCTAGATTGTTCTGGGTTTTAGAGCCATTTCATTCTGGGTAAAGGAGTTTGATAACACCCTTCCATAATGGTTAGAGCTGTTTCTGTGCCTTCATCCCATATGCTATCCTCAGAGCAAAGCTAAACTTCCTAAGGGCACTTAAAAAGAGACTAAAACAGGGTGTGTCGTCTAGGCTGGGGCAATCTTTTATTTAATTCCATATTAAAATGACACTTATATTTCTGAGCTTTAAACGCTGCAGTTTGAGCCAAAACTTGGCAGGTACAGATGCAGGGCAGCTGTGAATTGGTAAAGCTGCAGTTTAGTTGCTGTGAGATCGTGCAGGATCCAGAGATGTCTGGGGCAGGCTGCAGGACTGTGTGGTGAAGACAGTGAAGCTGTGTGCAAAGCATACCCCCACTCCCTGGAGGTTTCTGCTATGTACTGGGAGCCTTTGTACATGCTTTTGTTAGACTTGCCCATATAACATTTCAATATAGCTTTGGTATCCAGGTTCTTCTTGCTTAGGTTTCATTTGTCACATCGTTCTCTCTGCTGTGAGCAGCGCTGTGCCATCAGAAAAGTCTTGTTTGTGTTAGTCTACTTTTAACTCTTGTTGAAAAGGCAAAAACCTGTACTGAGATCTGCTGTTTGGGAGAGGAGAAAGGGTTGTGGGACAAAAAGTAGGTTAAAAATTTTAGAGTCCATGGATAACTCTAATGATAGAGTGAGAGGAATCTCAAAGGTTTGGGGTTTTTTAGGCTTTTCTCGCTGCATGTGTGTTCTCAGGATACTTGAAAGGAGCACTTAGTATCACAAGTCTTGTAGTTGCTTATGTGAATTTCAAATAAATCCAAACAAGAACTTTCTCCTTCCCAAATACGAGAGAACAGTGCCATTTGGGGTCAGAAAGCTGAAAGCCTCTGCTCAGTTCTGTCAGTCACATTTTCCCTCAGGAGAACCTGCTCCATTTCTCAGCCTCCTTTTCTGTGTGTTAGCTACCCCTTGTGCCTGTTTTAGTTGTCTGTTCTATCAGGATTGAATTGTGTTGTCTAGTGGGAAATCCTGGCTTCATCCTTGCCTGCATGGGGCTGCCTAGAGGTCTCCAGGACACTGTGAGCAAACAGGCTGAATGTCACATCAACGTGTGGCACCCTGCTGGTGCTCCAGCAGCGTGACTGAGAGCTGTCCTACCCACACCCATCTCATATTCTTAGCATGCCACTGTTGACATGAGAGCCTTGCCTGCCTTCCTCCTAAGTGGTGTCACATGGGTGCTTTAAAACAGCTGTGTGCTGAAGTTTAGAAACACTTTAAAAACAGGGATTGGGAAACTGCTATGAAGGTAAAATATTTGAATGGGACCTTTCATTGTGGTTGTCCCCTGTTATGATTGTGTCTTGGGTAAACTTTGTTCATGGAAAGACATTGTAGTCATGGTGGTGGGACTGTAGCTCCATGGCATAGAGACTTAACAAAAACAGGTTAATAAAGGATAATTACAGTTTAAATCCTGTTGGGTTAAGCATTAGAAATAATGGTCAAGTGAATTGCCCTAATCTTATGTGGGAACTAAAATGTTCTTGGATCCTTGGGAAATACCAGGCAGGAGTGAAGCATTTAGGGAGACGTCCCCATCTGTCTCAGATACCTTGAGAAGTGTATTTTAAGCATTGAAGTACATTATATCTGCTGGGCACAAATGGCTGGTGTGTTTTGGTGGCTTTATTTACATTGTGTCTTAGAACATCTCTCTGTTTCAGCTCAATATTCTTCATTCTGAATTGGCAAAACAACTTGCAGATACAATGGTTCTCCCAATAATACAATTTCGAGAAAAGGATCTCACAGGTAAATTTTTATTCTAAGTTTCAGTTTTCCTCATGTGTTTCTTCTTGCTTATTTCGCCATAAACTGAGACGTAATGCCATGTATTAATTTGTTCTTTGATGATTCACAGAAAAGTTTTTTGGGGTTGTTTTTTTTCTGCTACAGAATTTGATTGACAGGTGCATGCTTTTAGTCAGACAAAACCAGTTCAAGTTCACCAGAGAACATTTTATGCACCATATGGTGCAAGTTTAAAAATACAGCTTTGTTCTTTGTTGGGTCACCGTGCTTTTACACCACTGTAATTTCACTGAAGTCATCGATGTTATAATTGCCAGAAGGGAAATTCAGCAGTGATTTGGGCTTGCAAACAGGATTTATCCCACTTAGAAGCTTGGGGCTCTTTGACAGGCACCAGCAAGAATGTTGTTCTAACTTCAGAGAGTAGTATATTCCCTCTTTTTTAAGGAATCAGTCCTCTTTGAGTCCTTGCTGTGCAAGTCCTTGCTGTCCAAGTTACCCGATTTCGCAAATTTGGAAATTCATTACTTAAATTNAAGTCCTTGCTGTGCAAGGGTAGTTCCAAGTTACCCGATTTCACAAATTTGGAAATTCATTACTTAAATTACCAGGCAGTAATGCAAAGATTTGATGTAATTTCAAAAGAAACAAGCTCATATTCAAGGTGAAGGACACTCTTACCTACTAATGCAACAGAAATGTGAGTTTTTACAGCAGCATTTCTTTCTTTCTTTCCTTTTTTTTTTTTTTTTTTT